>OZ012740.1:402906101-403198601 GCA_963859935.3 Lathyrus sativus
TTCCGCCGTTAACGATGGAACGAGCGCAGCAAGCCTTCCGCCGTCACTCTTCAGCTTGAGCTTTTCGCTTTCGGTAAGTGCTTTTGGGGTTCTTTCGCCGCCGGTCGTTTTTTAGGCTCTTTTCTCTCCTATTTTTTTTCCGCCTCCCTCTTGAATGAATAGTAACCAATATATAGGGCTTGATGTTAGGGTTTTTCTTCCATCAAAATTCGAGTTTTGGGTGATAATTAGGTTGCTTTCGGACTCTTTTCTTGTAACTTTTGTCTGTTAGCAATTTCTGGCAATGTTTGCTTGAGTCTCATTTGGAAAATTTTACCCTAATTTTTACCGTGCGAAAATTGGGATTTTGATGGTAAATACATGGTAACTTTCCTTATATGAAATTACTAATGCATAACTCTTGGTTTTGGCTGAAAACAACTATTAACCTTTGCTGCTATAATCAAATCGTTTCCAGAAGTCTTACTATTGGTTGCTTTTTTCTTGCAGAAATCGTGAGGACAACACCAATTCTTACACGATGGCCCCTATGACAACAAAATCCATTTTTGTGATATGGAATAATGCAAGGAGCATAAAGTATCATGGCCTGAGTCAAGTCCTGAGGTGTATTGAGAGATTATTCGCGACGGCGGATACTCTGCAGGATATGGTAAGCAAGCTTGAGTTTGTTTTAAAACTTCAGTCCAAATGATGCATAATACATCTGAATATCTGACAGCAGTGTGGTTTGCAATATGTCACCATCAATTTACTCACACTAATTATGTGTTTCTTTGTTGTGGCTGACAGATAAAAGAGTTTTGTAGGTAAATATCCTTCATCAGGACGTTGTTTCTGTCTGCCAATGCTGGCCTATCGGAGAAGGTACGCCCTTTCGCTAGTAATGCACTGAGCCTGACATTGTCTCCACTCTCTCCATGTTTATTTTCTCCCTTCTTTTTACTTAATTTGCTTCCTTGTTCTGCTTCTTGTTAAAGCAATCTTTCCTTTTCGGTTTCAGGTATGATTTGGTTAATCGGGACTGCCTTTCCCATACTAGAATCACGAGCCACCAATGTGAAGTCAGCTACAATTGTAGGTGAATTTGAGATATTTGGATTCCCTTCATGCGGTGATTGGACCATTTCCAATTGAATCTCCATGAATGTGCGTCCAACCCACGTAACAACACCAACAATAGTAAAATCAGCATCAATTCCTGTCAACAGCAGCAGTAACCAATAGAAGGGGCCTTCTTCCTTACAACAATGCTTCAAAGCAATGGTTCCCGCAAGAGCATCAAAATCCTCAACAAGCTTCCCCGTCCTGATATGATTCCCAGGATTTCCATACTGTTCACGAAGAATGAGATCATAAGGGAAACTATACGAAATACTAGTCCTGCTTTGGGAAGGAGGTCTTGGATCAAATACAGTTATGTTTTATAGAGATTTTCACAACTTATGGATCTAAGTCTTGTAAAATATTTGTAGCCTAAAATTTCAATGCTTTGTTTTTTGTAGTCCTTTGTCTGTTGGGTTTAGGGTGGCTATAAAGAAAACAAGGAGCTTCAAAAGGGGTCTTGTGATATTGTTGAGATTTGGCATTATGGAGACTCTTGTAGACTGCACTTAATGAAGAGTCTGAGAATTGCTTTCGAGGAAATGTTATCCGAGGGTGCTTCAACTTGCTAGGTGCAGAGTGGCGTAGGAGTTTAAAGCATGCGATGCATCTTAAAATCCTTTGGATTGTTGTTTATTATTTTGGCAATAAAGCTGGTATTTTCTTGTAACTCAGTTGCTTTATTTATTCTTGATCTTTAGTCCCTAGTTCTAACTCGACAACTTGTAACTTGGTCTTTGTTTATCAGCTTCACGTGTCCCTTTTTAGATTCCAACCGTCGGCAGCAACTTGGAAACCAGGATAACACAGAGTCTGCATCGAAATGATGAACTTTCTAGGCCAAAGCCTTTTGCTATAGCATCACCATTGAACTTTTGTTCTGTGACAGCGCAGGTATTCCGTTTGCTATATTTACCATGAACGAAAAGAACACGTATTCTATTTCGACCCTGGCTTGAATTTGACCAAATTATTTGTGTGTCCAGGTACAAGTTCAATGGACACAGTTTTTTTTTTTTTTGGAATGAAACTGGGCTCATAACTTCTTGGAAGCGATCTCAATTACTCCCTTTAGAATTGGGAGTGAAGCACTTTGATTCCACGTTTCAGCAAGGGCAGCATGTTCAAAGCCTGAGGCAGCTTCTAATCATCATCTGTAAGCATATCCATAGCACACCAAAATATTTCCTTGTTGTCATTAACTTGCTTATCTTCATTTTTGTTGCTGCTGCCGTATTCTAACGGCGGGATATTTGTCCATTCTGCAATTCTGCATACATGACTCTTTTGTAAGTGACATACATGCCTACTGCAGATGCCCTTGATTTGCTTATACTGACCAATCTCCATCTTTTCTTTTCATGTATGCACTCGGACGGAGAATCTGGCGGCAACTTTGATTAAGGATGTTTTTTTTTATGAGGCTGCTGTATGGCTCGGGATTTCTGCTGTCGTGATGATGCTCGGAGTCTTGACTTTGCACAGCTGGGATCTTTGCTTTTGAGTTGCACATGTACAAGTTTGGTGGATAATGGAACAGTGTGTAACTTTGCTACATTGATCCTATTGTTATGGTTTATGCAAGTATAGTCTTTTTGTGAGCTGAAGCTGGTTGTGGTCCCGCTTGCACTAATCACTTGTTCATCTTATGACAGGTGAATCGGAATGATCAACCCTGTTGGTCTAAAGGTATTGAACAACATCTCATTTTCATTATGTATCAGCATGACCTGTTTTGTGTGAAGGTGAGATAATACTTAGAAGGGGGGGTTGAATAAGTATGAAAGATTAAGACTTTAAAAATAATGACACAATTATTTTTATCCTGGTTCGTTTAAAACAACTACTCCAGTCCACCCTTCCTAGAGTGATTTGCCTTTCTCAACAAGGACTTAATCCACTATTTAATCAAACTAATTACAATAGTAACACCTAAGAATAACTGTTCTTAGTCTTCTCAAGAGCTACTGATTCCAACTGAATCCTCTTAAGGAAAAACCTTTACAATCAATGTAAATCAAATACAAGAGTATTAATGCTTCTATAAAGCTTTTATCACAACAGTGATTTTTCTCTTAAGTTTAAGTACAAGAAATTCTAAGAAGAATATGAAAGAATGAGAGCTTGAATAATATGATTTCTTTTCAGCAAATTGTGTCACTGAAGAATTTGGTGGAGACTTCCTTTTATAGGCAGCTGATCCAAGGAAGCTGAGCGTTGAAAAGAGAGTCCCAAAAAGGTCTGAGCCTTTTTGTCTTCACATCAAGTGACCTTTCCTAGAAGTAGATAGCACAGAAAAATCCTTTTTGTCTGTGTTATTGTGTCTAGCACAAATGAGGAAAGAGACGTTTGATTTACTCCAACGGATATAATCTTTGAATATTTCTTCTTCAGTTTTCAGCAAGTTCTTCAGAGTCTGAATGAATCAGAGTCTTCTAATGATGTTCAGAACTTTGTTGTATCAGAGTCTTCTGCAGCATGTGTGCTTTCAGCGTGTTGATCATCAGAGCATATTTGACACAGATCTTCAGTACTTGGCAGCGTTAGTACTTTCAAAAATTTCTGTAGAAATTATGCTTTGAGAAACTCTTCATACAATATTCTTCTAAGCTTCAGATGCTTCTGACTAGCTTCAGAATCTTCTGGAGCTTCTTGCTTCAGATCCTTCTGGAGACTACGCTCAGGATCTTCTGTAAACAGCAATCAGAATCTTCTGTAAGATGCATCTGGCGCTTCAGAGTCAAGATAACTTCTTGTATACAATACAAATTTGCTTCTAGAGAGTTAATTTCATTTCAATCTGCAGTAAAACTCTCAAACAAATTTTAGAGTATATAATTCTTAAATATAAAATTTCCTAACAGTTATCATCAAAACAAAGAGTTATTATTAAGAACCAATTTGTGTTCTAACAATCTCCCCCTTTTTGATGATGACAAAAAGTATCAGAAATTTTGTTTAACTTAACATATTAGAATTATAACTCCCCCTGAGATGATGAATCTCCCCCTGAGTTAAATATGAATAAGGAATAGAAACTTCCCTTTTTTCTTGAGTAATCTTCAGAGTTAGATCTTGTTTGTTCGTATAACATTTGAAGGTCAGAATGTCTTGCAGATTTAAGATTCAGAGTTTGATAAGAGACAAATGATCTGAGAGACTCAGAGTTTCTTTTATAGAATGTACTTATCAAATGTTCTGAAATTGTCAAATAAAATGTTAGATAGAATAGATATGTCTGAAGTTTCATTCTGGTGAAGTTATATTAAACAGTTCAGATCTATATTTTCTCCCCCTTTTTTGTCATAAGCAAAAAGTAAATACTTTTAAAAAGACAAATAAAAGGAAACAATAAATAAGATAATTCAATGGAGAAAACTTTGATTCATTCAAAAGATCAGATCAAGAGTACATAGGCAAAATTAGAAGATATATCAATAAGGTACAGATGCAAAAACATTAAAAAAAATCTAAGAGTGTTTGGACAAAAGCATCTTCAATAGATCTGTAATCTCAGAGGATGATTGCTCTTGCTTGGACATCCACTTAGTCATAGTTTCATTCTTTTCATCTTGCTTTGACATCCATTCTGTCATATCCTCAGACTTCTTATCCTGCTTAGTCATCCAGGATTTTATCTCTGACTGTCCAACTTCCAGAGCAACAATCTTATCTTCAAAATCTGGATGTTCTTTCTTTATCTCAGATGAAGAATTATGAAGAGGTTCTATAGCCTGAACAAAGTCAATTTCCATTGGTTCTGTAGATTCTGAGGAGGGGTCTACCAGAGTCATAGCCAATGCATTGTCAGTAGATTCTGTTGATGGTGGAGGAGCATCTAAACGAAGCAGAGGTTCAGTTTTGTTGACAGTCCAGAATAGAGTCCTTTCAGCTCTGAGCTTTGCATCATCAGAACAGACGTTCTTCAGATTTGAAGCTACAGTGTTGAATCTGTTGATAAATTCGTTCCAGATGATGTCAGATTCTTTGGCATCCATTGTTTCTGAGCATTTCTTCTGAACAGTACCTAAATACATCTGTATTTCTTGCAAAAATGTTTGAAATAAATGATCAATATTAAGTCTGGGCTATGGTCGTAACAAGGTTTCCAGAGTTATAGGTTTAGGTTGGGGAGTTGGTGGAAAAAGTGATTTTTGGATGGAAATCAGAGGAGGAGGATAATATGGAATGAAGGGTATCTCAGGAGCTTTTTCTTTAGATCTGACTAAAGCATTAAGCAAATGAGGTTTTGGCCTTCTGTGAGGGGTAACAACATCAAAAGGTTCATTTGAAACAACAACTTTATCAGATTTAGCAGATATGGTTGCTAAAGATCCTACATTTGACATTGATTGAATATATGAAACAAGCACAGATGGAAGAGCCACTGTGAGTTTTGGTTTCAGAGGTTTGAAGGGGTCAGATGGTTCAACTCTGTCATAAAAGTCTTTCAGTTTGAAACCATAAGACAGATTATGAAAAAGAGAAGAAACTTGGGCACAAGATATAGAAGATGTTGGATTGGAATTGGGGATTAATATCTCAGATGATGGTGCAGGTGGAGGAATAGGATCTGGAATGGGAGTTTTTGAAGGTATGGTAGTTTCAGGTTGGTTTAACTCAGAGTATTTTTCAGATGGAGAGATTAGAAAGTCTGGGTGAATTTCTGATTCTGATGAGTTAGAGGATGTGGTTGGTGTACAAGAGGTAGAAGATACTTGAAACACCGTTTTTAGTGGTGTGACATCAAGAACTTCTATCTCAGGGATGTGAGGTTCAGAAGTATTGGTAGGTTCTGAAGGAATGTCAGATGGTTTGGATGGTTGTTCTGAGATGGGTGAATCAGATGAAATAGTTATTGGTTCTGATGAAACTGGAGCAGAAGTTACTTTTGCAGGTTCAGAAGTAACAAGTGCAATGGGTTCAGAAGGTGGATTATTTGATGGTGGATTGTCAGATGCTTTTTCTGGTTGAGATTCTTTTGGTTGGTTCTCTGGATGTTCAGAGGTTTGTTGTTGAACAGATGGTTGTTGTTCTGATGGTTGTTGTTCTGATGGTTGTTGTTCTAATGGTTGAGGTCGTGGAACAAAGTGTTTGATATGAATTTTGGGTTGAGATGGTTTTGGTACAGAAACTGTTGGTGTTGTTGTTTGTGTTATTGTTTGTTTGTGTGGAGAAATGTAACTGGGGGCAGTAACAGAAGTGGTTTGTGTAGAAGGTGGATCTGGAACAGACTTAACATTAGAGTCATTAATAACAAGTTTTGCAGAAGATATAGAAGATTTAGTACCTTTTACTTTGATCCTCTTGGCAGGTACAGAAGCAGCTTCTTCAGAATCTTTTCCCTTCAAGAGCTTCTTGGGCTTCTCAGCTATCTTGACCTTCTTCTGAACAGGTTCAGATTCTTCTGCAGGCTGAGTCCTTGTCCTCTGAAGTTGTGCTTCTTCTTCTCCTGCATCTGGTATTGGTTGTCTAGCTAGCTGAATCACATTAGCAGAAACAGGTTTTCCTTCCTTCTTGCATTCATCAATATACATAACCACTATATGTCTGGGTTCTTCAGCAAAGAATAAAGGAAAGTCATCTACAGGAACCCTCTTATTCAATTCTGACATATTCAGCTTCTTGGGAGCTGTTGTGAGTTCATCAACAATTTTGAGTCTCAGAAGACTTTTAGCATTCAGAGGCTTTCCCATTATAAATTCTAATTCCTCTGTAACTCCAGCAGCGTACAGAGCAGTTACCAAACCATTCTCAGTAAGAAGATCTGAGATCAACCTTCCAAAGGGGATCCAAGTTCTGATCTTCTGTCCTTTCTCTTTTACATATTCTCTAGATGCATTGATATGGTTCCACAGATGCATAAACAGAATGTATGGAAGATCTACGTTGGTGCTCTGACTAAGGCAATACATGAAATACAGTTGTTCATTATTGACATAGTCTGGAGAATTGGTTGACTTCCTGTGGTGGATGCATCCCATGAAGATCTTGGCCCAGATCTTGTAATCAGGCTTCAGATCTTTGAATTTGTTAGAAGCTTGACCAGCAGTCATTACTTCTTCATAAACCTCATCCATGTCCACACACCCAGCTGGCAAGTGGGAAACACCATCTGTTTCTTCATAACCTATTAATTTTCTTATCAAATCTTCTGTGATAATAATTTCTTTTCCCAGCACATAAGATAAGATGAACTTGGGGTAAACTGATGCATGAATCCAGAATTCTTTCACAAGGAGAGGGTAAACTGGTCCAAAGAGCCTATCAAAATACTTAACCCATCCTTGAGCTCCAATTATGGAATGAAACTCAAACCCATTTTCTGCCAGAGAATCAAACTCTACCATAGATTCACATAGAACTTCCAACTTATCAACAGGGGTTAGAAGAGTTCTTTTGGGAGGAGAATAAGGAGCAACACCCATGTTTTCTGAAGTTACAGCAGCCATAGAAGATTGGAATTGAGCAGCTGTTGATGATGAAGATGCCATTGAAGAATGCTTTGTCAAACGCTTAGGTATAGGGTTTTTATGCAGAGAAAAGAGGAGATGAAAACGCATGTAATTTCAGAGAATGTGAAAAGTGTGAAAGTGAATACAAGACAAGTATTTATACTAAAACACTTAGGCAAATCATCAGTCAGAAATATGCACGTATGAACAAGCATTAAATGAAGAGAATAATAATCATTTCAGAATATTAATTGCTTCTGACAAATTGGGGGGGGGGGGGGGGGAAACCAAGATTCTCACTATTCAAACTTCACCTCAAACGTCTTTTCAGTTGTGTACACGCCACCTCTTCAGATTTGGTGTGACACGTGGTTGCTTGCATGTTGTTCTGAATTCTCTTAAGAAATGAAACGTTAGCCAACGTTCAGATCTTCTAAAGATTGTTAGTTCAGAGTTTCACAGAAGAAATATTGATCAGAATAAAATAAACAATCAGAAGAAATACTTCAGAGCATTAAGCATTTTTGCATCTGTAACAATTTGCTTCTGATAAATATTATTCTGGACAAAAATCCATACCAATATTTTTCAGAATAAAATTGAATCTATCTTCAACAAGGGGTTTTGTAAAAATATCTGCCCATTGATGATCTGTATCAACAAAGGCTAAATTTATGATTCCCTTCTGAACATAGTCTCTGATGAAATGATGCTTAATTTCTATATGTTTTGCCTTAGAGTGTAAAATGGGATTCTTGGACAAACATATAGCAGAAGTATTATCACAAAAGATAGAAATGTTACTTTCAAAAATTTGATAATCTTCTAGTTGACTCTTCATCCAGAGCATCTGCGTGCTACATCCAGCAGCAGCAATGTATTCAGCCTCTGTGGTTGAAAGTGCAATTGTGGGTTGCTTCTTGCTGTACCAGGAGATTAGATTTCTTCCTAGAAATTGACAACTTCCAGAAGTACTTTTTCTTTCCACTCTGTCTCCAGCGTAGTCAGCATCACAGAATCCAACTAATTTGAAATCATCAGATTTTCTGTAACACAAACCCACATTAGAAGTACCTTTCAGATACCTTAGAATCCTCTTGACAGCTGTCAAGTGTGATTCTCTAGGATCTGATTGGAATCTAGCACACAGACAAACACTGAACAATATGTCAGGTCTAGAAGCAGTAAGATAAAGAAGAGAGCCAATCATACCTCTGTAGAGCTTCTGGTCTACTTTCTTACTTACCTCTTCCTTGCCAAGTGAGCTAGTTGGATGCATTGGAGTCTTTGCCAGCTTACTATCAGACATGTTGAATTTCTTCAGAAGTTCTTTAACATACTTTGTCTGATGTATGTAGGTGCACTCTGGAGTTTGATTAACTTGGATTCCTAGAAAGAATCTGAGTTCTCCCATCATGCTCATTTCAAATTCTGCCTGCATACATGTAGCAAACTCCTTTCCAAGCATAATATTTGTTGATCCAAAAATAATATCATCTACATAAATTTGGCAAATTAGAAGATCTTTCTTAATTGTTTTACAAAAGAGTGTTGTATCCACTTTGCCTCTGATGAAATTCTTCTCCAGAAGAAAATTGCTCAATCTCTCATACCAAGCTCTGGGAGCTTGTTTTAATCCATATAGAGATTTCTTTAATTTGAAAACATGATCTGGAAATTTTTCATTTTCAAAACCAGGAGGTTGGTGGACATAAACTTCCTCTTCTATAATACCATTAAGAAAGGCACTTTTAACATCCATCTGATACAGAGTGATGTTATTTTGTGCAGCAAAGGAAATAAGAAGGCGTATAAATTCTAACCTTGCCACTGGAGCATATGTCTCAGTGTAATCAATACCTTCTTGCTGACTGTACCCTTGAGCAACCAGCCTTGCCTTGTTCCTCTCAACTTCTCCTTTCTCATTTAGCTTATTTCTGAAGACCCATTTTGTACCAATTATATTGAACCCTTGAGGTCTCTGAACTAGATCCCATACATCATTTCTGCTGAATTGATTTAGCTCTTCTTGCATGGCAATAATCCAATCATTGTCTTGCAGAGCTTCATCTATAGAAGATGGTTCAATTTCTGACACTAGTCCAAATAGTGATGCTTCAGATGATCTTAGAAAGGATCTTGTTCTGATGGGATCATCCTTCTTTCCAATAATGACATCCTCTGGATGAGAAGCTTTAATTCTGGATGATGATCCTCTGATAGTTGACTCTTCAGAAATGTTTAGATTATTCATCTGAGAAGTTAAAGGAGTAGCATCTGGAGTTGCTTCTGGTTCTTTCACTTGAATTTTGTCTGCTTCTGGAACTTCAGAGTCAATAAAGACTACTTCCCTATCTGCAGAGTTATCAAACTGCTTTGGCTTTTCAGAGCCAAGCTTATCATCAAATCTGACATGAATGGATTCTTCCACAATCTGTGTCTCAGTGTTGTATACTCTGTAGCCTTTAGAGCGTTCAGAATATCCAAGCATGAAACACTTCTGTGCTTTGGAATCAAACTTGCTCAGATTTTCCTTAGTGTTTAACATATAGCAAATACATCCAAAAGGATGAAAATAAGAAATGTTGGGCTCTTTGTTCTTCCACAGTTCATAAGGAGTCTTCTTCAGAATAGGTCTAACAGACACTCTGTTCTGAATGTAACAAGCTGTGTTGATTGCTTCTGCCCAAAAATGTTTTGCCAGATTTGTCTCATTGATCATGGTTCTGGCCATTTATTGCAAAGTTCTGTTTTTCCTCTCTACAACCCCATTCTGTTGTGGAGTTCTAGGACAGGAAAAATCATGAGCAATGCCATTTTCAGAAAAATATTTTTCAAAATATTTATTTTCAAATTCACCACCATGATCACTTCTGACTTTTATAATTTTGAAATTCTTTTCATTCTGGACTTGCTTGCAGAAGTCAAAGAACACAGAATGTGACTCATCCTTGTGTTTTAAGAACTTTACCCATGTCCATCTACTAAAGTCATCAACAATGACTAATCCATACTTCTTGCCTCTGATGGATGCAGTTTTCACTGGTCCAAACAGATCAATATGAAGTAATTCTAGTGGTTTAGAAGTAGAAACAACATTTTTTGATTTGAAAGATGTTTTTGAAAACTTCCCTTTCTGGCATGCTTCACAAAGAGCATCTGAAGTGAACTTCAGATTAGGGAGTCCTCTGACAAGATTAAGTTTATTAATCTGAGATATACGTCTCATATTAATATGGCCCAATCTTCTGTGCCAGACCCATTGCTCTTCATTTACAGACAAGAGGCATTTAACATTTTGAACTTTAAGTTCTGAAAGATTTATTTTATAAATGTTGTTTTTCCTCTTACCACTAAATAGGATAGAGCCATCCTTTTGACTAATAGCTTTACAACATTTTTTTATTAAAGGTAATATCATAACCATTGTCACTTAATTGACTTATGGACAATAAGTTATGCTTTAACCCTTCAACAAGTAAAACATTAGTAATAGAGGGAAGTTTACCATTTCCAATAGTGCCAGATCCAATGATCTTGCCCTTCTGGTTCCCTCCAAACTTCACGTCACCTCCAGATCTAAGTTCCAGGCTTTGGAACATAGACTTTTCTCCTGTCATGTGTCGTGAGCATCCAGAGTCCAGGTACCATGATTGGCGTCCTGACCTTGCTGCTAAGAACATCTGCAACAGGAATTATTTTGTTTTTAGGTACCCAGATCTTCTTGGGTCCTTTGGGGTTAGTTGGTTTGTAGGTTTGTCTAAACTTCTGTTTTTCAACATAATGTTTATTCTGACTTGCCTTGGGTTTAAACACATAAGTATTCTTCTCAGAGCTTGTGTGTTTAATGTCATTTAAGTGACCAAATTTAAATTGAGAATATAGAGGTGTCTTCTTGATGAAAAGTTTGTCAACAGGTTTTTGATTGCTTCCAGATGAAGATTCATATCCAATACCTCTTCTGTTGTTTCCACTAACACCATAAATCATAGAAGCCATCTTGCTTCCGTCAATGCTCTTAGTAAGAAATCTCTGAAAGCTAGAGTCATATTTTTCTAAAATGTTTTCACATGACTTAGTCTCAGATTCATATTCTTGTTGAGTTATTTCAAAGTCATTTTTGATTTTCAGATTTATTTCTTTTTGCTCAACAAGTTCTGTTTTCAGAAGATCAATCTCAGATTCAAGATTGCTTTTCAGCTTCTTGTATTTGAGTTTGATATTGTTATAACTTTTAAGAACTTCTGTTAAAACTTTTGTAAGTTCTTCTTTGGTAAGTTTAGCCATTACCTCTTCTGCGTCATCATCAGATTCAGAATCTGATTCATATCCTGAGGTACCTTCCTCTTGATCCTCTGTGCTGGCCATCAGTGCAACATTAGCACATTCTTCTTCTGATTCAGAAGATGATTCAGATTCATCTGAGTCATCCCATGTTGCCATCAGAACCTTCTTCTTTTTGTTAAACTTCTTCTTGGGTTTTTCTTTCTGAAGTTTGGGGCAATCATTCTTGTAGTGCCCAGGTTCTTTGCACTCATAGCACACAACTTCTTTCTTGGCAGATCTTCTACGTCCAGAAGATTCCTTTCTATTATCAGATCTTCTGAAGTTGTTGAACTTCTTTCCCTTGTGCTTCCAGAGTCTGTTGATCCTTCTGGACAGCATGGATAACTCATCTTCTTCTTCAGAAGAAGATTCTTCAGAGCTTTCTTGAATGACCTGCAAAGCTTTAGCAGTTTTGTTAGATTTTAATGCAACAGATTTACCTTTTTCTTTCTTCTGAGGTTCATCTTCCTCAAGCTCAATCTCATGGCTCCTCAGTGAGCTGATGAGTTCTTCTAGAGAGATCTTGTTCAGATCTTTAGCCATCTTCAAGGCAGTCACCATTGGTCTCCATCTGGTAGGCAGACTTCTGATGATTTTCTTTACGTGATCTGATGTAGAGTATCCCTTGTCCAGAACTTTCAGCCCAGCAGTGAGTATCTGAAATCTGGAGAACATGGCTTCAACAGATTCAGAGTCTTCCATTTTGAAGGCCTCATACTTCTGGATCAGAGCCAGAGCTTTTGTCTCCTTAACTTGAGAATTTCCCTCATGAGTCATTTTTAGGGATTCAAACATATCAAAAGCATTTTCCCTGTTTGTAATTTTTTCATACTCAGTATGTGAAATTGCATTCAATAATATAGTCCTGGCTTTGTGGTGATTTCTAAAATCTTTCTTCTGAGCATCTGTCATAGATTTTCTGTCAATCTTCTTGCCATTCCCATCTGTGGGATGGACATATCCATCTATGACTAGATCCCATAGATCAGCATCATATCCTAGGAAAAAACTCTCAATTCTGTCTTTCCAGTAGTCAAATTTCTCCCCATCAAACATTGGGGGTTTGGTGCTGATCCTATCCCTTTCTTCATATTTATTGTTAATATTGGATATTGAATTATCAGCCATTGTAACAAATAAATATATATCAAAGTATTTCTCTCTGGATCTTTACTGACACTGTTAAGTGGTAGCACACACAGAACCGGAGCTCTGATGCCAACTGAAGGTGAGATAATACTTAGAAGGGGGGGGGGGGGGGTTGAATAAGTATGAAAGATTAAAACTTTAAAAATAATGACACAATTATTTTTATCCTGGTTCGTTTAAAACAACTACTCCAGTCCACCCTTCCTAGAGTGATTTGCCTTTCTCAACAAGGACTTAATCCACTATTTAATCAAACTGATTACAATAGTAACACCTAAGAACAACTGTTCTTAGTCTTCTCAAGAGCTACTGATTCCAACTGAATCCTCTTAAGGAAAAACCTTTACAATCAATGTAAATCAAATACAAGAGTATTAATGCTTCTATAAAGCTTTTATCACAACAATGATTTTTCTCTTAAGTTTAAGTACAAGAAATTCTAAGAAGAATATGAAAGAATGAGAGCTTGAATAATATGATTTCTTTTCAGCAAATTGTGTCACTGAAGAATTTGGTGGAGACTTCCTTTTATAGGCAGCTGATCCAAGGAAGCTGAGCGTTGAAAAGAGAGTCCCAGAAAGGTCTGAGCCTTTTTGTCTTCACATCAAGTGACCTTTCCTAGAAGTAGATAGCACAGAAAAATCCTTTTTGTCTGTGTTATTGTGTCTAGCACAAATGAGGAAAGAGACGTTTGATTTACTCCAACGGATATAATCTTTGAATATTTCTTCTTCAGTTTTCAGCAAGTTCTTCAGAGTCTGAATGGATCAGAGTCTTCTAATGATGTTCAGAACTTTGCTGTATCAGAGTCTTCTGCAGCATGTGTGCTTTCAGCGTGTTGATCATCAGAGCATATTTGACACAGATCTTCAGTACTTGGCAGCGTTAGTACTTTCAGAAATTTCAGTAGAAATTATGCTTTGAGAAACTCTTCATACAATATTCTTCTAAGCTTCAGATGCTTCTGACTAGCTTCAGAATCTTCTGGAGCTTCTTGCTTCAGATCCTTCTGGAGACTACGCTCAGGATCTTCTGTAAACAGCAATCAGAATCTTCTGTAAGATGCATCTGGCGCTTCAGAGTCAAGATAACTTCTTGTATACAATACAGATTTGCTTCTAGAGAGTTAATTTCATTTCAATCTGCAGTAAAACTCTCAAACAAATTTTAGAGTATATAATTCTTAAATATAAAATTTCCTAACAGTTATCATCAAAACAAATAGTTATTATTAAGAACCAATCTGTGTTCTAACATTGTGCTGTTGTGTTTTGTAGCTTTTGTTTCATCTTACGCAGTATTACCTTCTGGTACGCTAATTCTTTGTATTGTTCCTTTTTCATGTGCATCAGTTCAAGTTTAAAGTGTCATTAGGATGGAGAATCGCCCATGATAACAAAGGGATGGTTAGCTCCAATTCAAAGTTTTGGTGGTGAGACCTAAGGCAAACCGGCATGGCATGGAAAATTATCACCTTGAACTGTTATGGAGATGGTGAAGACACAACTGTCTTGATAATTCAAATTATGCATGGCGTAGAATAATTCATGGCTCGTGAAGATGGAGCTGACTTTGTATAATGGATTTGGTACGAGAATACCGCAACTGTCGACGTAATTATGTCGCCATTGTAAAACTCAACTGTCATCTTGATCTTGTAACAAATAGAGTTATTAATATTACAAGTTTAGACTCAAGTTAATGTAACACTTTGTTTCCTCATTGAAATTGTAACATAAACATCTTTGGATTTAATGATCAATCTCTCTTGCCTTCGAAATTACTCTCTTATCTTGTCATTAGGTGAATATACTTGAATCTTTATGGACAAGAATTTTGAATTTCTCAAATTAACATCACTTGTGAATTTAAAATAATACTCACAATTGCAAAGTGCTTAAAGTAATAATCTAGGCTATATTGTCACGTAGCCTTCCTCAAAGAAAATGACTTGTTCATGGACATAACTTTGTGTTATGAAGCATGATTCAAGTGAATTATTTTAATGATGAGCTCTAGTTTTGTTTTTTTATACCAACACCTTGTTTCCATTTGAAGTTGCCCATTGGTATTGCTCACATCCTCTTAACAATATGTACGGCTTTCTTTTGCAGGCAAATGCAACAACCTTCCATAAGATTATAACACTCCAATGTTAGCATGAACATCCTGCACTATCCATGTGACTTTATTCTTTGGGAAAGAAAACTGCCTATGACCTTAATCTCAACATGGCTTGAAGGGTTCTCCTTCAAAGTGGTTTGATAGGATTCCACCATGCTTTGAAAATTATCTCTCTGGCAAATTGTCTATTAGTCTGGCCGGCAAAACAAACTCTAAAAATAAACTTAATAACTTGAGTCAAGCCTTGAGAACAAGTAACCATAGTGTTTGGAATCCACTTGAAATCAATCATATCAAGAATACAAAACATGCTTCTTTTATCTGTACTTGAATTCTTCATGCTATCAGGAGCCTCTAATTACAAAGAGTACAAACTAAATCCTTGTGTCCTAATCTTTGAAGAGTCATGGCCAAGAGTTGCCTGATTATCTCAAGAAAAGTCAGGAAGTAACACAGTGCTTATCATGAGACCTAACATGGTAGGACAAATTTGGGGTATGACACTAACTAATGTTATCATGCATGGTTAGAATCCTAATGTCTGTCATAACTTCTCTTGAACAAGAGAAGTCAGAGTTCCTAGGGGAACATGGCAAAGGAAAGCGACAGTAAACAAATCAACTGAAAAGAAAGATTACTGTAAACAAAATGTTGTAAATAAAATGCATGCAATGCATCACACAAGCAGAAGGAGTCACACTCAACTTCTAAGAAAACAAGGCACAAAGGCCACACACCACACAGGCAAGGGAGAAGCTCAACCTTAAACCAGCAAGCAAAGCCATACAGTAAAAAGCAAGCAGAGGGAAACAGTCAACCTCTAATGAAAACATGAAAGGGGAGAAGCTCAACTCTTAGGATGCTCTTAGGCTTATGATCATCTACATGAGGACCTACTTCTAATGCAACATTCCAAGCAATTCATATCAATACAGTAAAGCAATCCAGAAAAATAGACAATCAAGAAAGCAAATCAACAGCTTCACAGCAAAGCCACTCTCTGACAGCAACCCAGTCCACAGTCTGCACATAACTTCAAGCTCAAGCCATCTTCAAGAGAAGTCTTCACCTCCATGCTTCAACAAGCTCCAACACAAGGGAAGAGAATAAACATCAATAATATTGGATTAATGATGGGAAGCAGGAAGGAAACCAAAGGAATCCTACCTGACACTCAACCAGTCATCTGAGAAAGGCATCCTCAAAGGTTCTGCCTCTTGTAAAATACCACACATCCTTCCAAAGGAAAGATGAGGCTTTCACATAGGGACCTTAAATCATAGGATGAGAATGGAAAGCAATCAAAGCAATCCATGTTTGAGGAAGAAAGAAAACTACTTCTTTCCTAAACCCTAATTCCTATAAGCTACAAGAAAGCTACCAAAAGATGCGAAAGATGAACAAGATAATCTGACATTCTCTGGGTGGTCGAAGCAGTCCCTTATCCAATAAGGTCCTTTGCGATACCAAAGTGGTATAAACGAGCCTCTTTTGGGTGGTCGAAGCAGTCCCTCATTCGTTAAGGTCCTTCGCGATACCAAAGTGGTATAAACAATCCCCTTTGGGTGGTCGAAGCAGTCCCTCATTCGTTAAGGTCATTCGTGATACCAAAGTGGTATAAACGCATGAGATTCTTCGGGTGGTCGAAGAAGCCTCTTATCCAATAAGATTCTTCGATGATACCAAAGCAGTATCTCTAAACACATGAGATTCTTCGGGTGGTCGAAGCAGCTTCTTATCCAATAAGATTCTTCGATGATACCAAAGCAGTATCTCTGAACACAACTTGAGATTCTTCGGGTGGTCGAAGCAGCATCTTATCCAATAAGATTCTTCGATGATACCAAAGCAGTATCTCTAAACACATGAGATTCTTCAAGTGGTCAAAGCAACTTCTTATCCAATAAGATTCTTCGATGATACCAAAGCAGTATCTCTGAACACATGAGATTCTTCGGGTGGTCGAAGCAGCTACTTATCCAATAAGATTCTTCGATGATACCAAAGCAGTATCTCTGAACACAACTTGAGATTCTTCGGGTGGTCAAAGCAGCTTCTTATCCAATAAGATTCTTCGATGATACCAAAGCAGTATCTCTGAACACAACTTGAGATTCTTTGGGTGGTCGAAGCAGCCTCTTATCCAATAAGATTCTTCGATGATACCAAAGTAGTATCTCTGAACACAACTCGAGATTCTTCGGGTGGTCGAAGCAGCATCTTATCCAATAAGATTCTTCGATGATACCAAAGCAGTATCTCTAAACACATGAGATTCTTCGGGTGGTCGAAGCAGCTTCTTATCCAATAAGATTCTTCGATGATACCAAAGCAGTATCTTTGAACACATGAGATTCTTCGGGTGGTCGAAACAGCTTCTTATCCAATAAGATTCTTCGATGATACCAAAGCAGTATCTCTGAACACAACTTGAGATTCTTCGGGTGGTCGAAGCAGCTTCTTATCCAATAAGATTCTTCAATGATACCAAAGCAGTATCTCTGAACACAACTTGAGATTCTTCGGGTGGTCGAAGCAGCCTCTTATCCAATAAGATTCTTCGATGATACCAAAGCAGTATCTCTGAACACAACTTGAGATTCTTCGGGTGGTCGAAGCAGCCTCTTATCCAATAAGATTTTTCGATGATACCAAAGCAGTATCTCTAAACACATGAGATTCTTCGGGTGGTCGAAGCAGCTTCTTATCCAATAAGATTCTTCGATGATACCAAAGCAGTATCTCTGAACACATGAGATTCTTCGGGTGGTTGAAGCAGCTTCTTATCCAATAAGATTCTTCGATGATACCAAAGCAGTATCTCTGAACACAACTTGAGATTCTTCGGGTGGTCGAAGCAGCTTCTTATCCAGTAAGATTCTTCGATGATACCAAAACAGTATCTCTGAACACAACTTGAGATCCTTCGGGTGGTCGAAGCAGCCTCTTATCCAATAAGATTCTTCGATGATACCAAAGCAGTATCTCTGAACACAACTTGAGATTCTTCGGGTGGTCGAAGCAGCTTCTTATCCAATAAGATTCTTCGATGATACCAAAGCAGTATCTCTGAACACAACTTGAGATTCTTCGGGTGGTCGAAGCAGCCTCTTATCCAATAAGATTCTTCGATGATACCAAAGCAGTATCTCTGAACACAACTTGAGATTCTTCGGGTGGTTGAAGCAGCCTCTTATCCAATAAGATTCTTCGATGATACCAAAGCAGTATCTCGAGTGATACATTTACTAGGGAATAGTTGAGCTAAAATTCCTATTAGAGGAACAACGTTTTCCAAACTCTGTAGGGGAGAAATCTTCAATAAACTCTCTAAGATAACCTCTGCTTGGGGGATCATAAGAGCAACAACTGTTGGGGGTTATTGTCAGCAACTCATGGTTGAAAAATGACTTGTTGGGGAGTAAAGTTCCTGAATTTGCGAGATATCAACTCTTTGCAGAGAAATATTGCCGACTTTGATGAAGGACTGGCCAAGATGCTCGCGAATCGATCCTGGATCCTGCTATGTTGCTATGTTATGTTGCTGAAGACAGCGATGATATGCGTTATGATACATAAACATGCAACTAAGATGCAACTGCTAGGGAGTGCAAGATGCGAATGCAAATGATATGCTAATGCTCGATATGACTATGATATGATGTGATATTGTATGTCGTGCTTATGATAATTCAAATGATTAGCTATGCTAGGGATAAAAATCCTGCCGGGGATATCACCAGGGACTGGATTTGGTAGTTGCCAAATGGTTTGGACTTCGGTTATGGAGGATGCCAACGAGGGTGGACTTTTAGTGGTTGCCAATGAAGACTAGACTTTTTAGGGTAAAATGAAGGTGCCAATTGGAGTGGCTTTTTATAGCCGCCAATAAAAGATTGGGCTTTTTGTGGGGTAGTGAGAGGATTAGACTACTCGACATCCCAGATTTAGATACTCCATGACAACCGGGGGAATTGATTGCCCCAGTTTAGTTCTTGAACTCGACGCTGGGGGGAACCACATCATATAAACCCTTTAGAAAGGCAAAGCTTTTCATGATGACAAGCTTGGGCAACTGACGACTAATTCAATGCTTCTACCTATTGACATTTTTCTTGGAGACCATCTATTTTCCCCAATATCTTCGAACATCAAAACAAGTTCTATACCTTGTCAAAAGTTATATTTTTATTTTTTAGCTGAAGTTTCGAACATAAATTATCAAAATAAAATTAATTTGCAAACAATCAGATAAAGTAAAAGAGTGAGCACAATTTAATGAGAAATCTCTCTTTATATTGATTTGACCCTTGAAAGGGTAAATATACAAAGATGTAATCCCTTAATGAGGTGATTACAGTGCAAGAAAAAAACATAATGGCAAAAAATCAGAGTTCCTTTGAGTTTTGACACTGCTGTAGTCCCTATGACTTTGGAAGTCTTCAACACCTTGCTTCATAGAAAAAATGGCCGGATCAATTATATCTCTTGATAATGTACTAGGGTCAAGTGATCATGCATAATGGATACTTTGCCTCAGAATTTTGCCCCTAACTTTTGCCTGGATCGCCCTTTCGGGTTTTCAATCCACCGGGACGCCCTTTTTTGCCTGAGCCTCCCTTTCGGGTTTTCAACTCAGCGGGCCTATTCTTATTTTATCCCTAATTTTTGCTTGAATCGCCCTTTCGGGTTTTCGGTTCACCGGGATAGCCAGTTTTGCCTAAGTCGCCCTTTCAGGTTTTCGACTTAGCGGCTCTATTATTCCACTTTTTTAGGCAAAGTATCATTTGACCAAATCTACATTCACTGGATAAGGTAACTCCTCCCCATCCATGGTTGCGAGCTTTAGGGCACCACCAGAGAATGCTTCTGTTACCACATATGGGCCTTCGTAGTTTGGCATCCATTTGCCCCTAGATTCATTATACATAGCCATGATCCTCTTGAGTACTAAGTCTCCTTGTGTGAATGTCCTGGGATGCACTCTTTTGTCGAAGGCTCTCTTCATTCTTCTCTGATAAAGTTGGCCGTGGCATATGGCTGTCAAGCGCTTTTCCTCAATGAGATTAAGTTCTTCAAACCTCGTCTTTACCCATTCGGCTTCATCAAGTTGAGCTTCCATTAAAACCCTCAGCGAAGGGATTTCGACCTCTATTGAGAGAACTGCCTCCATGCCATAAACCAACGAGTAGGGAGTTGCCCCTGTTGAAGTTCGTACTGAAGTGCGGTAGCCGTGTAGTGCAAAGGGTAACATCTCGTGCCAATCTTTGTACGTGACCACCATCTTCTGGATGATTTTCTTGATATTTTTATTGGCTGATTCTACGGCTCCATTCATTTTGGGTCTATATGGTGTCGAGTTATGGTGTTCTATTTTAAAACTGGCGCGCAACTCGTCCATCATTTTGTTGTTGAGATTCGACCCATTGTCGGTGATGATGCAGTTAGGCACTCCATATCTGCATATAATGTTGTGTTTCAAGAAGCGAGCGACTACTTGCTTAGTAATGTTGGTATATGAAGCAGCTTCAACCCACTTGGTGAAATAGTCTATGGCCACAAGTATGAAGCGATGTCCGTTTGAAGCTTTTGGTTCAATCATCCCAATCATATCTATTCCCCACATGGAGAAGGGCCATGGTGAGGTTAAGACGTTCAATGGAGTGGTGGGTACATGAATCTTATCAGAGAATATTTGGCACTTGTGACAAGTTCGGGCATGATGATAACAATCTGCTTCCATGGTAAGCCAATAATAGCCCGCTCTCAATATTTTCTTTGCCATGGTATGTCCATTCGCATGAGTTCCAAAGCAGCCCTCATGAATGTCTTTTAGAATCTGTTCAGTTCACGTTTCTCCACACATCTAAGCAAAACAGTGTCATAGTTGCGCTTGTACAATACATTTCTGTTGAGGAAGAAGTTGGATGCCAATCTTCGCAAAGTTCTTTTGTCGATACCCAGGGCTCCTTCGGGATATTCGTGCTTTTCAAGATATCGCTTTATATCATAAAACCACAGCTTTTCATCTACGTCTTTATCAGCAGTCAGGCAATGCGCAGGCTCTTCAAAGCGTCGTAAATCAATAGACGGTCTATGATTAGGCCATATCAATTTGTACATGGATGCCAGAGTTGCCAAAGCGTCAGCCATTTGATTTTCTTCTCGAGGTATGTGAGCAAAAGTGATATCATCGAATCGGGGAAGCAATTTGGTCACGTAATCTCGGTATGGAATTAAATTTTCATGCTTTGTATCCCAATCACCTCTTATCTGGTAGATCACTAGAGCGGAATCTCCAAACACATCGAGAGTTTTGATTCTCAAGTCAATGGCTTCTTCTATCCCTAGTATACCTGCCTCGTACTCAGCCATATTGTTAGTGCACGGGAAACAAAGTTTGGCCGTAAACGGCAAGTGAAAATTTTTGGGAGACGTAATCATTGCCCCAATTCCGTGTCCATAAGAGTTAGAAGCACCATCGAACATAAGAGTCCATCGCTCTCCTGGTTCTGGACCTTCATCTGGCCCTGGCTCCTCGTAATCTTTTGCCATCATGATATCCTCATCTGGAAAGTCAAATCTCAAAGGCTGATACTCTTCCACAGGCTGGTGGGCCAAATGATCTGCTAACACACTGCCCTTGATAGCCTTCTAAGTGACATATTGGATGTCGTATTCAGATAGAAGCATTTGCCACCGGGCTATCCTACCGGTAAGAGCAGGTTTTTCGAAGATGTATTTGATTGGATCTATCATGGAGATTAAGTATGTGGTGTGCGTCAGCATATATTGTCTGAGTCGTCTAGCAGCCCATGCAAGTGCACAACAAGTTTTCTCAAGCAAAGAGTATCTAGTCTCACAGTCGTTAAACTTTTTGCTGAGATAATATATAGCATGCTCTTTCTTGCATGTATCATCTTGTTGTCCTAATACGTAACCCATGGATTCTTCTAGCACAGTTAAGTACATAATGAGCGGCCTTCCAGGAACTGGTGGTATCAAGATCGGTGGTTCTTGCAAATATTCTTTGATTGCCTCAAATTCCCCTTGGCATTCATCATTCCATACAACCAGCTGATCTTTCCTGAGTAACTTAAAAATTGGCTTGCAAGTGGCTGTGAGATGTGAAATAAATCTTGCGATATAATTCAACCTCCCTAGAAATCCACGGACCTCCTTTTCGGTCTTTGGTGCAGGCATGTCTTGAATTGCCCTTACTTTATCAGGGTCCACCTCAATCCCTTTCTGGCTTACGATAAAGCCCAACAACTTTCCAGACCGCACCCCGAATGTACATTTGTTGGGATTAAGTCTCAACTTGAACTTCCTCAGTCTGGAGAACAATTTTTCCAAATTAACCAAATGTTCATTCTCAGTCTGGGACTTAGCAATCATGTCGTCAACGTACACTTCGATCTCTTTATGAATCATATCATGAAAGAGTGTTACCATTGCACGTTGGTACGTTACCCCAGCGTTCTTTAACCCAAATGGCATTACCTTGTAACAGAATGTGCCCCAGGGTGTAATGAACGTGGTCTTTTCCATGTCATCTGGATCCATCTTAATTTGATTGTAGCCAGAGAATCCATCCATGAAGGAAAAAACGGAGAACTGAGCCGTATTATCTACCAACACATCAATATGAGGTAATGGAAAATCATCTTTAGGACTTGCTCTGTTTAAGTCACGGTAATCCACACACATACGAAATTTTCCATCCTTCTTCGGCACTGGAACGATATTTGCAACCCATTGCGGATATTTGGCCACTGCTAAGAACCCTGCATCGAATTTTTTTCGGACCTCATCACGGATTTTCAGAGCCATATCGGGACGAGTTCTTCTCAACTTCTGCTTGACGGCATGACACTCTTCTTTGAGTGGCAACTTGTGTACAACGATGTTCGTATCTAGACCAGGCATGTCCTGATACGACCATGCGAATACATCAGCATATTCTCGGAGGAGCCCTACCAACTTTACCTTGACAGCATCTTGAAGAGACGCTCCAACCTTTATCTCCCTTTTATTTTCTTCTGAACCTAGGTTGATAACCTCGACATCCTCTTTATGCGGCATAATGACCTTCTCTTCTTGCTGCAGCAACCTAGCCAATTCGTTGGGGAGCTCATCCTCGTCTTCCTCATCCACTCGGTATACTGGACAATCAAAATCATAAAGGCCTGTAGCAGTGTCGATATCAAGGACCTTGGTAGTGTCTTTTTGAAGAGGGAAGAATTGGGGTATTTCGATGGTCTTCCAGTTCTTCAATTCTTCACCAGGTTCAGCCTGTCGGATCCAGCTTGCGGAGGCTTCTTTGTCATCAACCTCATCTTCAATTACCATGGAGGAGGTATGATCGAAGATATGCCCAGCGCTCTTGAAAACTTCTGCTACAGGAGGAATCTGCTTCTTGTCATATGCAATTGTCATAGTGTTGGACAAAGGATGGTATCCTAGCCCAAATTTGTCGAACTTTTCAGCCACTTCCACCATTTTTCCCCAGCCTTGGGCATTCCCTTCATCTACAACCATCTTAGCCTCTTCATAAGAGGCCGTTGCTGATCTTGAACTCTGACTATCTGAAATTCGCTGCACCGCTAATGTATTCACCATTTCAAACGACTGAAAAGGCGTTTCCACCATTTCCCCTTCAACTCCAATGTACCTGAAGGACGTCAAGTGGCTTACCAAGATATCCTCCTCTCCTCCAATCTGAACTACCTTGTCATTACTGACAAATTTTAGCTTTTGGTGAAGGGTGGAGGTAACAACTCCTGTATAGTGAATCCAAGGTCTCCCTAATAGACAGCTGTACCTTGGATAAATATCCATTACTTGGAAAGTAATGGTGAAGACAGTTGGTCCGATTTTTATTGGCAAGTCCACATCGCCAATCACAACACGCTTAGAACCATCAAAAGCTTTGACTACCAGAGCACTCGGCTTCATGTTAACTCATTTTACTGGCATTCTCTCCAGGGTGATCTTAGGAAGCACATTTAAAGAAGAACCTGTATCCACTAAGACTCGGGATATCAATGTGTCTTGACACTTGATAGAAATATGGAGAGCTTTATTGTGGTTTCTTTTCTCTGCAGTCAGGTCATCATCATTAAACCCAAGAAAGTTTCCGGTTGTTACGCTAGCTATCACATCATCGAATTGGGCTACGGTGATGTCTTTAGCAATATGCGCAGCGCTCAACACCTTCATTAAAGATAACCTGTGGGCCTCTGAACTGAGTAACAACGAGAGCATGGAAATTCTGGCAGGAGTCTGGTTTAGTTGATCAATCACTTTATAGTCACTTTTTTTGATGATCTTCAAAAACTCCTCAGCTTCCTTTGGCGTAACCGCTGCCTTTGGTGATGATACCTCAACAGGTGGCTCAACATTTGGCAATTCAACTGTAGTTTTTTCTTTATTCTTAGCTGGCATTTCCACTGGTTTGGCGACAAATAAACGACCGCTACAGGTCATTCCACTAGGTCCAACCACTGCACCGCATTTGGAAGCGTCATACTCAATCACTAGCTTCTCTGGCCTTTGTTTAGAAACTTTGGGCTCAGATTTATCAACGGGATACTCTATTACTACCGGAGCTGGTCGTGTTGCTCTTCGTCTGTTTACATCATCTTCATCGTATTGCATAATTATGGGCGCTGGTCGGGCGGGCCTCTGTTGAAAGGCTTCCGAAGGATCATACTGCAAAACTACTGGTGCCGGACGGAATCGCCTAGCATCTGTCTCGTCATACTGAATGTCAATGGCAGACATATCCGAATCTCTATGTTCTATCTGTATTATCCCATGCTCTAAGAACCTTTGCAAATGTTTTTTCACCAATTCATCAGTCAAATTCTCCGCTTCTTCTTGGGGAATCATCCCACTTCTCTTCAATTGTTCTCCAATAACGGCCATCGGAGTACGGACATCTTCAACATTTGTAATTAGTCTCAAACCACTACTCTCTTCCACATCATTGACAGAAGGACCTCCATGTTTAGGTAACGGATCCTTCGTAATATTGGCACCTCTAGGTGTAAAAGTGAGATCTTTGGACTCTATCAAGTCTTGCACCCTGTTCTGAAACGCATAGCAGTTGTCTATGGAGTGTCAAGGGGCTCCCTTATGAAACTCGCAATGGGCATTCGCATCGTACCCAGGAGGGTATGGAAAGATTGCTGGACGTAAATCTCGCAACGTTAAGTGTCCATTCTGATTTAGCTGAGCAAAAATCTGTCCATATGACATAGGCAACGGGTCAAGTTGTCTTCTTGGTTGTCTCGGCCTTTGCTGTCTTTGAGCCGGAGCATTCTGATATTGCGGTGGAGGAACTCTCTGCTAATTCTGCTGTTGGGCTGGCTGTTGATAAGGAGCTTGGGCTACTGCAGCTACTTGTGGATATTGGATGTCCACTGGAGCTCTATCTCCCCGCCCTCTCATCACGGCATTAGTTTCATCTTCCCTTTTCTTCACAAAAGGCTTTCTTCCTCCATTCATTGGGACTGCAACCTTGTTCTTTTTCAAAGTGCTCTCGATTCTTTCACCTACTGACACCACTTCAGCAAAGTTAGGGAAACTGGACCCAAGCATGCGATCCAAGTACTGAGGTTGTAGTGTTCCCATATACATGCCAGTTAATTCCTTGGTCAGCAATGGTGGTTGAACACGGGCAGCCAATTCCCTCCATCTTTGGACATATTCTTTAAATGACTCGTTATTACGTTGGGTCATATCTTGCAGCTGTGTGCGATTCGGGGCCAAATCAGTATTATACTGATAATGTTGTGAAAACGCATCTGCCAGATCTCTCCACGTACTGATTTGTCCTTTCTTTAACTGCATATACCATTCCAATGATGCTCCGCTGAGGCTATCTTGGAAGTAATGAATTAAGAGCAAGTCATTGTCGATGTGAGCAGCCATCTTGCGACAGTATGCTCTAAGATGAGTTTTTGGGCAACTGACTCCCTTGTATTTCTCAAAGTCTGGGACTTTGAACTTCTTTGGTATTACCAATCCGGGGACTAGACACATGTCAACAGCATCCAAGCCTGGAGTCTTCTGGACCTCCAAGGACCTGATCTTCTCTTCAACAGTTCGCAGTCTATCTGCGGAAAGGTCAGCTACAACTCCCACGTTATGTTGAGGATGAGGTTGAAAGAAAGCATCACACTGTTCATCCATTTCTACTTCGGAGCCATGACGCGCGGACGTAGAATGGTCCACAAGGTCCACGTGGGGAATCTTAACAACCCCAGAAGTTCCTATATTGTCAGCCGTCTTCCTAGCGTCAGCCAAAGTCTCAGCATTGTTTTCTTTTTGGGCCAATGTCATCATTGTTTCCAGCAGCTGATCCATCTTTATCTTGAGAGCGTCAATGTCACCCCTCATGGTGTTATGAGTCTCTTCCATCTGTTCCAGCGTCATTTGGTAATTGCGTCGAGTTTCGTAACGATGTCGAATAGTCAGCTTAGATCAAATCTGGCGGACGCAAAGGGTAGAAATTTAGAATCGTGCGGTGTTGAAAAAAAGATGTGTACCATGATATGCAAGATGATATGCATTTGCTTTTCAGGGAATTCTCGAATTAATTGCTTAACATACACAAGAACATTGAAAACAAGTTAAACCACATTCATTCATAGAAGGATAATATTCATGTGATACAAAAAGGAAGATCATTCAAAATACAGCCCATAATGTTTAATTAATAAGAATAAATGAACTTCAAACTCTTGGCCTTTGGGCCTCACGTTCTTCTAACTCTTCTTTGAACCTGCTCAACATGGCCTTGCACGTGTACAGAAAGTCACAGATACCGTGGGGAGTAGAATCATCCATCGCTTCCATAGCATCCCTGTGCTTCCAAACCAGATCTTTGGTCAACCAGTTGCAGAACTCGATTAGACCGTTGAGTTTGTTGCGATACATGTCTCGGTCAGCTATTAGTATATGGATAGACCTCTTATATCCCTTAAGATCACTAGCCGTTTTCTCTCTTGCAGCAGAGCATATGGCTTTATCTGCTAGGACATCTTTTATTTGCTGCTTCAAGTTAGCTGCATAGTTCTTGACAGAGTTTAACTCTATGCACACCTTGTCCCAATCAGCAGGCTTAACCTGAGCAACCCTTAAAGCCCCTTCTTTGAGCCCGCGTTCCTCTATTTCAGCAGCTCTTGACTGGCGTAAAGCAGTGTCCAGCTTATGGATTTCTGCTCCCATCTCCTCTCGGATTGTCTTGTTTCTTTTGGTAGCCGCAAGCCAACAGTCTTCATTTTGAACACATTTCCTCCTAACCCTGTCTAGTTCTTCTTTCAGCCCCCTCACCTTGCTATCAGACTGATCAAGACATACCTTAACCTTTTTCTTTCGATGCTCTTCTTCGTCAGCTTTCTTCCCTACTGCCTCTAACTGGGTGTTCTTGCGCTAGAGCTCCCACTTCATATCATTTTTCTCACTGGTGACTTCTTGAAGTCTCACCTCAAGGTTCTCATTCTCTTTCAACAATTTGGCTATGGTAGCTTTTAGGTCTTCAGCTTCTTCTATTGGAATATGAGTAGGTTTAGGTTCAGGCACAGGCTCATATACCTTCTCTTTAAAAGGCATCTTGACCTCACTGGCCCTCTCCCTAACCCATACAAAGTAAGGCTCTTTAGTTATACCATTTCTTCTTCCTAATTCATTTCTTCCTTTCTTCTTAATGGTCTTCCAAGCTCTTGTAATCTTTCTGAATAAATCAGGGTTCTCAGACCCTAAGTCGTGCATCAAGAAGGCTTCAAGGTCATTTTTCTCAGGAGGTGCTACCATAGGGTACCCAAGCTGGCTAACTGATAACATCGGATTAGAATTAATACAGCCTCGAGTTCCTATTAGCGGGATATTGGGAAACTCACCACAACTAGTGATAACTTCCTCAAAGTCTTGTGAATACCAAGAGAGATCAGCAGATCTAAGCGACACCATTCTTTGAGCCCAACTATCCTCAGCTCGATCAACAAATGATCCTTTAGTAGGCATGTGCAAATGCAACCACTGGTACAAAAGAGGGGCGCAACAAACAATGGAGCCACCTTTCCTTTCATTCCTCCAACTCAAGTAATAGAAGACATCAGCCAGAAGGGTTGGCACATGATTTTTGGTTAAGAAAACATGAATAGCCGTCACGTCTACAAAATCATCTATGTTAGGGAATAAAATGATTCCATAAATAGCTAAAGCCACCACTGCATAGCAAGCATCCCAACTCTGGGCCTTAATAAGTGCATCAGCTTTGTTTATAAGGAACTTGAGAGGAAGTCCTTTAACTCCACCTTTAGCCTTCCAATTATCAGTGATGTCCCTTTTATGCATGTGAAGCGCATCAGCAATTACTTTGTCTTCTAAATCTTCTTTCACTCCTACAAATGGCAACTTATCCTTCATAGGAATACCCACTAGTTTCTCAAATTCTTCCAATGTTGGTGCTAGCTGAAAATCTTGAAACGTGAAACACCTTAAAGGAGAATCATATAACTGAGCCAAAGTGATAAGTGCCTTAGAATCCACATCTTGCATTAACAGGCGAATAATCCTGCCATAATCCTTCGTAAAGTTAATTCTGAATACAGCATGGATACGAGAAACCAAACCGCGCAAGTCTTCCAATTTCGGTCTCTTGAAGTTGTAAGGAAGCGGGCACCTGACGTTGCTTCCCATAATTCCTGTATGTTGACAATATAATTCTTAAATTCCCTGAAAATCAAAATGTAAATGTTATGGTATGAGTATGATGCAAATGCAAGGACGGAAGTAACCAACACAAATTTGAAGTTAAAAGTTCTCTGATTCCTGAAATCCCATGGGTAGGTTCTATACGGGTAAGTGCCTAGAGTCATAGGTCCTTCAAAAATATTATTGCTAAGGTGAAGATTCATCCAACAATAAGACCTATGAAAGACTCTCTTCTAGGTGAGGTTTTCGTATCGTTCCACGAGAAAGACTCCTCGTGAGCCTCTACTACACAACCATCGAGTCCAAGGTTTCTTAAAGGGACCTCAGAGTCATAGATCGAGGTTGAAAATATCATTGTTAAAATAACGATACGTTCAAGGGATCTCATCTGATTGGGGCGTTCGCATCAACCCATAAAGGAGTGATCCTCATGAGTTAACACTACCAACCACCATGGAAAAGGGGTAAACGGTCCTTAAAGTTTTAGATTCAACCTCAAAAATACTACTGCCATGGCAAAGAATCACCACGACAATAACATCCTTAGGGAATCAACTCTAAGCGGGGCTTTCGCTTCCTCCCAACGAGAAAGACTCCTCGAGGGATTCCACTATGCAACCACCATTCTAATCCTATATTTTTTCTCGGACTCGGGTGTAGAGTCATCTCACAAAATTCCCAAAATCAGAGAACCCCAATAGTGTCACAAGCAACAATAATAAGATATATAAAAGCAAGCAGGTAAATAGCAAATAAACAAGACAAGCAAACAAATGAAAGAAAATTCACAAACAAGCGGATCCAACTCTTGCGAATCGAGTCAAGTTAGGCTTGACTCTCTCTAGCATAGGGCTATGCAGTTCCCCAGCAGAGTCGCCACCTGTCGTACCTCGAAAAATACGATCCTTGCGATGGACGCGGAAAATACTGTTCAAAACAGAGTCGCCACCGAACTTTATTCATTCCAAGGATGGAATAGGAAAATATCGATAAAACCTTTAAGGAGATAAGAACATGGTCATCGCAACCAATATTCTAGGTTCGGGAGTCATTTACATGACGGGAAGGTATTAGCACCCCTCATGTCCGTTGTACTCAACGGGAAACTCTTGATTCGATTCGCGAGAGAAAGTTAACTATGTTTGTTTATCTTCTAAGGAATTGCTTGCTAATGGGAAAAGGGGTGATTATTAAGATAGGGTGCTCGCCAAGGATTAGGGCCCTTGTGCCTACGTATCTTCACTTGTAAGAAGTGGAAAATCAAAGCGTTCGTAGTTCATGGGACTACGGGTAAAAGAGGGGATTGTGCTCGCCAAGATCATCGAAATCTTGTGCCTACGTATCTTACATTCAAAAGTGAATGAAGAATCAGAGCAGTCGTAGTTCAGCTTACGGTTTGCTAAAAGGTTTGTGTTTGGAATGAACGAGGGCTTAGGTCGCATTCTAACTGCTAAACGTTGGCTTGTTTGCTCGCTAGGGGAGGCTAAAAGCACAAGTTTGTTATGCGAGAAAGAAGAGACTAAACAATGTTCTTGGTGAAAGGATTATTTGAATGGTAGGTTGCGCGATGGCGAGGAATATTGTTTGTAAGTATTGGGAAATTTAACTAGAAGTGACGATTACTTGAAGCTTAAGAAAGACTTCTCGGACCCACGTAATCGGGAGAGCGAACCAAAGACTTGGAGCTCTCTCTTTTTCGACCTCAAATGCGAAAGGATAGAATTGAATATGGTTTGAATAAATTGAACGGATGACGATTACTTGAAGCTTAAGAAAGACTTCTCGGACCCAAGTAATCGGGAAAGCGAGCCAAAGACTTGGAACACTCTCTTTTTCATCGTAAAAAAGGGAATTGTTTGAATGGCATTTGAAAGATAGGATGTGATTAAGGTATTTTAACAAATGAGGATTACTCGAAGTTTAAGATAGACTTCTCGGCCCTCAAATAATCAGAAGAGTGAACCAAAGACTTGGAACTCTCTCCTTTTCTCATCTAATATTATAAAAGATATTTAATATGATTAAAGTGTATTAATTGGATGACAATTACTCGAAGCTCAAGAAAGACTTCTTGGACCTTAAGTACTCGGGAAAGCGAGCCAAAGACTTGAAACACTCTCTTTTTCATCCTAAGTGTTTAGAAAAATAGACTTGAATAAGTTTATCATTTTTAGAAGGTTTTTTTAGATGACAATTGTTCGAGCTTGAGAAAGACTCCTCGGACCCAAACAATTGGGAGAGTGAACCAAAGACTTGGGACTCCCTCTTTTTCATCTAATATTGAAATTGTGTTTAACTAGTTATTAAGTATTTTAGTTTGGCTTAAAGAAAATTGCTTGATATGAATCAAGGTTTGAAATTTGCGTGTTGGAACGAGCATGATTGAACTAATGGATAGGAGGTCCTATGGGTATAAGATAAGGTTGATGGCGAGGGCAAAGCACTCGACTTACAAGGATAGGAGGATTTGATATGATTAAGTGTTAATGAAAGTTGATGATTAATTACATTTGTTTTAAGATACTTGATGTTGGATCAAGTTTAAAAAAAAAAAAAAAAAAGAAGATTTGATTTTAATGTTATGTGTGAAGTGCGTAACAAGCGTCGTTGTACAAAGCCCAAGAGGAGGCTATTAGGTCGATGGCGATCGTAAAAACAATCGGCTTACAATGGTATATGAAAATGGGCTTGACATTAAGTCAAGATATTAGTTTGAAAATAATTGGTTTGAGCATGTAAATAACATAAATGTAATTGAGGTCTAATAATAAAGCATGCACAAACATCACACAAAAAGTCATAAATTAAATAAAATGGGGATATGTTAATCAAGGCATGTTAACTTAATTAATATCCTAATTATCTAAGACTAGTAAAATAAAATGATTCAAATTAATTTGTTTTAGATTATTTTGGAATTTAAAGAAAAGATAAAGAATTGAGATAATTATTAAATAAAATTAAAATAGAATTTTAAAAATGAAATAAAATATTTTTGTGTTGTCTTAAAATTTAAAAGAAAAAAAGCTAATTTTAAAAAAACAATTAATCAAATTAAAATTAAGTATTTAATAATATTAATCATTAAGCAAATTAATTATTATTAAATAAAAAGTTTTAATAAAATTAATTAAAATAAATTCAGAGTTATTTTAACAGAAAATTAAATAAACTTATTTTTGAAATATTTGTTTTTTATAAAATATATATTTAAACTAATAATAAAAAGTTAGTAAATAAACAACTAAAAAACAAATGGGCCAGATTCAAATTAGCAAAAAGGGGTGCAAACAGAATTAATCCCAGGCACACTAACAGCAGCCCACGCAGAGGGAGAAATGGGGTTCACGGAGGTGCATGCAGGATCAGAACAGACCCTTATGGGGAAGACAAACCGTGAAGCTTGGTACAATAACACCTGTCATAGATGATGAAGGGACACGGGTAGATTCCAATAATTATTGGAAACCCCTCATTCTTTCTTGAAACACAGCAGTCAAACAAAACCTCATCCTTCCCAACATATTTATCTCCTCTAAAAAAAAAAGAAACGATAATCTCTTATCTCTCTCTCTCACCATTATTATCCTACAACTCAAACCCTTCTGCTTCACCTCTCAAACGAAATTCATGGATCCCATCCCTAAATCTCTAACCCATATTCACAAATCTAAACCTAAACATAACAATCAAATGAAAACAAACATCCAAAACCGGAAGAACAAAACGCAAGAAAATTTAAGAAAGATTCAATGAAGTTGCGGTCAAGTTGGTACATGGTACGATTCTGATAGGGTTTCCGCCGTTAACGATGGAACGAGCGCAGCAAGCCTTCCGCCGTCACTCTTCAGCTTGAGCTTTTCGCTTTCGGTAAGTGCTTTTGGGGTTCTTTCGCCGCCGGTCGTTTTTTAGGCTTTTTTCTCTCCTATTTTTTTTCCGCCTCCCTCTTGAATGAATAGTAACCAATATATAGGGCTTGATGTTAGGGTTTTTCTTCCAGCAAAATTCGAGTTTTGGGTGATAATTAGGTTGCTTTCGGACTCTTTTCTTGTAACTTTTGTCTGTTAGCAATTTCTGGCAATGTTTGCTTGAGTCTCATTTGGAAAATTTTACCCTAATTTTTACCGTGCGAAAATTGGGATTTTGATGGTAAATACATGGTAACTTTCCTTATATGAAATTACTAATGCATAACTCTTGGTTTTGGCTGAAAACAACTATTAACCTTTGCTGCTATAATCAAATCGTTTCCAGAAGTCTTACTATTGGTTGCTTTTTTCTTGCAGAAATCGTGAGGACAACACCAATTCTTACACGATGGCCCCTATGACAACAAAATCCATTTTTGTGATATGGAATAATGCAAGGAGCATAAAGTATCATGGCCTGAGTCAAGTCCTGAGGTGTATTGAGAGATTATTCGCGACGGCGGATACTCTGCAGGATATGGTAAGCAAGCTTGAATTTGTTTTAAAACTTCAGTCCAAATGATGCATAATACATCTGAATACCTGACAGCAGTGTGGTTTGCAATATGTCACCATCAATTTACTCACACTAATTATGTGTTTCTTTGTTGTGGCTGACAGATAAAAGATTTTTGTAGGTAAATATCCTTCATCAGGACATTGTTTCTATCTGCCAATGTTGGCCTATCGGAGAAGGTACGCCCTTTCTCTAGTAATGCATTGAGCCTGGCATTATCTCCACTCTCTCCATGTTTATTTTCTCACTTCTTTTTACTTAATTTGCTTCCTTGTTCTGCTTCTTGTTAAAGCAATCTTTCCTTTTCGGTTTCAGGTATGATCTGGTTAATCGGGACTGCCTTTCCCATACTAGAATCACGAGCCACCAATGTGAAGTCAGCTACAATTGTAGGTGAATTTTAGATATTTGGATTCGCTTCATGCGGTGACTGGACCATTTCCAATTGAATCTCCATGAATGTGCGTCCAACCCACGTAACAACACCAACAATAGTAAAATCAGCATCAATTCCTGTCAACAGCAGCAGTAACCAATAGAAGGGGCCTTCTTCCTTACAACAATGCTTCAAAGCAATGGTTCCCGCAAGAGCATCAAAATCCTCAACAAGCTTCCCCATCCTGATATGATTCCCAGGATTTCCATACTGTTCACGAAGAATGAGATCATAAGGGAAACTATACGAAATACTAGTCCTGCTTTGGGAAGGAGGTCTTGGATCAAATACAGTTAAGTTTTATAGAGATTTTCACAACTTATGGATCTAAGTCTTGTAAAATATTTGTAGCCTAAAATTTCAATGCTTTGTTTTTTGTAGTCCTCTGTCTGTTGGGTTTAGGGTGGCTATAAAGAAAACAAGGAGCTTCAAAAGGGGTCTTGTGATATTGTTGAGATTTGGCATTATGGAGACTCTTGTAGACTGCACTTAATGAAGAGTCTGAGAATTGCTTTCGAGGAAATGTTATCTGAGGGTGCTTCAACTTGCTAGGTGCAGAGTGGCGTAGGAGTTTAAAGCTTGCGATGCATCTTAAAATCCTTTGGATTGTTGTTTATTATTTTGGCAATAAAGCTAGTATTTTCTTGTAACTCAGTTGCTTTATTTATTCTTGATCATTAGTCCCTAGTTCTAACTCGGCAACTTGTAACTTGGTCTTTGTTTATCAGCTTCACGTGTCCCTTTTTAGATTCCAACCGTCGGCAGCAACTTGGAAACCAGGATAGCACAGAGTCTGCATCGAAATGATGAACTTTCTAGGCCAAAGCCTTTTGCTATAGCATCACCATTGAACTTTTGTTCTGTGACAGCGCAGGTATTCCGTTTGCTATATTTACAATGAACGAAAAGAACACGTATTCTATTTCGACCCTGGCTTGAATTTGACCAAATTATTTGTGTGTCCAGGTACGAGTTCAATGGACACAACTTTTTTTTTTGGGAATGAAACTGGGCTCATAACTTCTTGGAAGCGATCTCAATTACTCCCTTTAGAATTGGGAGTGAAGCACTCTGATTCCACGTTTCAGCAAGGGCAGCATGTTCAAAGCCTGAGGCAGCTTCTAATCATCATCTGTAAGCATATCCATAGCACACCAAAATATTTCCTTGCTGTCATTAACTTGCTTATCTTCATTTTTGCTGCTGCTACCGTATTCTAACGGCGGGATATTTGTCCATTCTGCAATTCTGCATACATGACTCTTTTGTAAGTGACATACATGCCTACTGCAGATGCCCTTGATTTGCTTATACTGACCAATCTCCATCTTTTCTTTTCATGTATGCACTCGGACGGAGAATCTGGCGGCAACTTTGATTAAGGATGTTTTTTTTATGAGGCTGCTGTATGGCTCGGGATTTCTGCTGTCGTGATGATGCTCGGAGTCTTGACTTTGCACAGCTGGGATCTTTGCTTTTGAGTTGCACATGTACAAGTTTGGTGGATAATGGAACAATGTGTAACTTTGCTACATTGATCCTACTGTTATGGTTTATGCAAGTATAGTCTTTTTGTGAGCTGAAGCTGGTTGTGGTCCCGCTTGCACTAATCACTTGTTCATCTTATGACAGGTGAATCGGAATGATCAACCCTGTTGGTCTAAAGGTATTGAACAACATCTCATTTTCATTATGTATCAGCATGACCTGTTTTGTGCTGTTGTGTTTTGTAGATTTTGTTTCATCTTACGCAATATTACCTTCTGATACGCTAATTCTTTGTATTGTTCCTTTTTCATGTGCATCAGTTCAAGTTTAAAGTGTCATTAGGATGGAGCATCGCCCATGATAACAAAGGGATGGTTAGCTCCAATTCAAAGTTTTGGTGGTGAGACCTAAGGCAAACCGGCATGGCATGGAAACTTATCACCTTGAACTGTTATGGAGATGGTGAAGACACAACTGTCTTGATAATTCAAATTATGCATGGCGTCAAATAATTCATGGCTCGTGAAGATGGAGCTGACTTTGTATAATGGATTTGGTACGAGAATACCGTAACTGTCGACGTAATTATGTCGCCATTGTAAAACTCAACTGTCATCTTGATCTTGTAACAAATAGAGTTATTAATATTACAAGTTTAGACTCAAGTTAATGTAACACTTTGGTTCCTCATTGAAATTGTAACATAAACATCTTTGGATTTAATGATCAATCTCTCTTGCCTTCGAAATTACCCTCTTATCTTGTCATTAGGTGAATATACTTGAATCTTCATGGACAAGAATTTTGAATTTCTCAAATTAACATCACTTGTGAATTTAAAATAATACTCACAATTTCAAAGTGCTTAAAGTAATAATCTAGGCTATATTGTCACGTAGCCTTCCTCAAAGAAAATGACTTGTTCATGGACATAACTTTGTGTTATGAAGCATGATTCAAGTAAATTATTTTAATGATGAGCTCTAGTTTTTTTTTTATACCAACACCTTGTCTCCATTTGAAGTTGCCCATTGGTATTGCTCACATCCTCTTAACAATATGTACGGCTTTCTTTTGCAGGCAAATGCAACAACCTTCCATAAGATTATAACACTCCAATGTTAGCATGAACATCCTGCACTATCCATGTGACTTTATTCTTTGGGCAAGAAAACTGCCTATGACCTTAATCTCAACATGGTTTGAAGGGTTCTCCTTCAAAGTGGTTTGATAGGATTCCACCATGCTTTGAAAATTATCTCTCTAGCAAATTATCTATTAGTCTGGCCGGCAAAGCAAACTCTAAAAATAAACTCAATAACTTGAATCAAGCCTTGAGAACAAGTAACCATAGGGTTTGGAATCCACTTGAAATCAATCATATCAAGAATACAAAACATGCTTCTTTTATCTCTACTTGAGTTCTTCATGCTATCAGGAGCCTCTAATTACAAAGAGTACAAACTAAATCCTTGTGTCCTAATCTTTGAAGAGTCATGGCCAAGAGTTGCCTGATTATCTCAAGAAAAGTCAGGAAGTAACACAGTGCTTATCATGAGACCTAACATGGTAGGACAAATTTGGGGTATAACACTAACTAATGTTATCATGCATGGTTAGAATCCTAATGTCTGTCATAACTTCTCTTGAACAAGAGAAGTCAGAGTTCCTAGGGGAACATGGCAAAGGAAAGCGACAATAAACAAATCAACTGAAAAGAAAGATTACTGTAAACAAAATGCTGTAAATAAAATGCATGCAATGCATCACACAAGCAGAAGGAGTCACACTCAACTTCTAAGAAAACAAGGCACAAAGGCCACACACCACACAGGCAAGGGAGAAGCTCAACCTTAAACCAGCAAGCAAAGCCATACAGTAAAAAGCAAGCAGAGGGAAACAGTCAACCTCTAATGAAAACAAGCAAGGGGAGAAGCTCAACCCTTAGGATGCTCTTAGGCTTATGATCATCTACATGAGGACCTACTTCTAATGCAACATTCCAAGCAATTCACATCAATACAGTAAAGCAATCCTGAAAAATAGACAATCAAGAAAGCAAATCAACAGCTTCACAGCAAAGCCACTCTCTGACAGCAACCCAGTCCACAGTCTGCACACAACTTCAAGCTCAAGCCATCTTCAAGAGAAGTCTTCACCTCCATGCTTCAACAAGCTCCAACACAAGGGAAGAGAATAAACATCAAGAATATTGGAATAATGATGGGAAGCAGGAAGGAAACCAAAGGAATCCTACCTGACACTCAACCAGTCATCTGAGAAAGGCATCCTCAAAGGTTCTACCTCTTGTAAAATACCACACATCCTTCCAAAGGAAAGATGAGGCTTTCACATTGGGACCTAGAATCATAGGATGAGAATGGAAAGCAATCAAAGCAATCCATGTTTGAGGAAGAAAGAAAACTACTTCTTTCCTAAACCCTAATTCCTATAAGCTACAAGAAAGCTACCAAAAGGAGAGGAGAACTCCAAGCCAAGCTCCACAAGAAACTCCACAGAAGCTACAACATGCCCATAACATCATCCAAGAAGAATCACAAGCTCATCATGCACCAAAAGCCACCATTGAAGGCAATACAAAGCAAGCACCAAGTTAGGAGCACCAATTGAACAACCTAATTGTAAATTCTATCTAAAATAGCAAACTAGATTCTAAAAAATCTATAAATTTCCTAAGGGAACATGCAAAAGTTAAGAACCTATAGTCCAAATGTCAGAGCCTAACTCAATTTCTAAGACAACTAATAAAATCCTAAATTATAAATTGTCAAAGGGAAGCCATGAAAGGGAAGGCTCTATAAACCTAATCCAAAACAGAATCTATGATTATCTAAAAATCATGAGAAAATTCCTAAGGGAACATATATCTCTAAACTACATTCTAGCCAAAAATCTCATCCAAATTCATTACCAATTGGCCATACAAATTTCAGCAAAGTCAGAGATCAAATATGCAATATTAATGGACATTAAAATAAAGAAAAATCACAATAAAATAAAATAAAATCCAAAAAATGTAAAATCAGCTTCTAAAAATCCATAAGGCATTCAAGATCCACAGAAACAAATCTCACAATTTTTTGATCATTTTTTATATTTTTCATGCATTAAAAGTAAACTAGTAGGAAATGATCAAATAAAAGGAAAATCAATGGAAAATGGACAAAAGCCTGTGCCAGATAGCAATCCTAAACAACACGCTTGGGCTGGGCCTGTATGCAAGGGGTGCGGATAGCGCAATTCAAAAGCCCGCTCAGACTTCACTAATCCAAACGAAGTCGTTTTGGTGAGGGATGATGTGGCGCGTTCGTTGTTGTTGGATTACATGACTCGGTCAAGGCCTTCACACGAATCTGACGGTTACGATTGCATCTTCTCCGATTTGAATTTTCTTCAAGGAAAGAACCCGCGCGCGGACGGACGGCGGACGAAAGCTTGGCCGGAAAACTCGTGAGCATCTACCTCTCTCATTTCTCAACGGTTTAACACGATTCTTGAACCAAAGTTGAAGGAAAAATCACGAGGATCATGAATATGGCACTAAATATCATTGAAACTCCAAGATCAGGGAGATATACCACCAAACAGAAATCGTGTTCCACCTAAAATTGTCTCTAATTTCCAATTTCTTGATCCTAATTCCATCTATGTTTCTTCCTGATCCTAACCGTATGTTCAAATGGATCTAACTCCTCCTAGAACTATAGGAAAGTTGAGATTTACATACCTTGTTTAGAGCTCTGAATTGGAGTAGCTATGGCACGATTCAAGCTTCCAAACACTGCAAATCTCTTCAATGGAGTGTGAGGAAGGTAATTGAATCCTTGATTTGCTCTGAAACTGCCTTGAATCCAAAAACCGAATTGCACTTTCTTGCTTGAAACTTCAATGGCTATCTCTGAGTTCTTCCCCAAATGAGCACCAAAATTGTTCTAAATCATTCACAGAACTTAAATAGAAAGTGTTTGTGGGCTTTTTTGATCCAATGGAGGCCCAAATCAGCAAATCCAATTTTCAATTTTCTTTCAAAAAACCAACCATGGTGAATACGAATTCTCCCTTGAAACTTCTCTTGGAAGCTTTCATTTAACTCCCTGTGGTCTGGTGAGGGTGTTTGGAGTAATTAGGGAGCTTGAATCCATCACATGACCAAATTGTGAAGTGTTGCTTATTCATGAAGGTACAAGCCATAAAACTATGAAATTAACCTCAAATGGAAAATCCAATATTGCCAATGTGTTTAGAATAACTTTTCTGATTAAAATGAGTATTCATATGGCCTATTTTGAACACAAATGAATTAATCATCAATTTTTCAATTAAATGCCTTTAAATTCTTCCTTTTGCAAAATTTCTCAAACCAAGTCTCACCTAAATCCAAATCAATTCATCATGAGTATATGGTTGACCTAAAAACATCATTTTTAGCAAGTTTTGTGTTGAACAAAATTGCATTTGAAGCTTGCAAGATGGAGAAAATGACCTATAATGCCAAATGACCTATAATCCTACTTTCCCAAAATACCCCTAACTTGTAAACCTCATAACTTGAGTTCTACAAATCAGATGGAAGACTTCTAATACAATTTGGAAAGCTAAGATCAAGACCTACAACTTTCATGTTGGCCAAAAGTTTATGTGAAACTTCCTTCTAGTTCAAAAGTAGCTTGGAAGTTAATTTATTTTCATAGATAAATTTCACATTCATCTGGTGACCTGTAACTTGTCTGGCCCATAACTTGAGTTCTATAAATCCCCTTGAGGACTTATAGTACTCAAATTAAAGGTATGAACATCCTCTACAACATTAATGTGGATGCCAAAGTCATATGAGACTTGTATCTTGACTTACATGGCCTGGAAGTTTGGCACTAAGCAAGGGATTTTACCCTAGGAACCCTAACTTAGCAACTTCAACCACCCTTGATTCTTCTTGAATTGTTCTTGAAACAACATCTCATATACTTCAACACATCATTTCATGAATACCATGACCTAGAAAGAGGCTTTGACTCTCTTTAATTTGCACATTTGACTTAGGGTTACTCAGATGAAAACCCTAGTTGCACCAACTTCAACTGTGGCTCTTGTATTTGATACAAACACTTGACTGAGCTCTATCATGACCCTATAGGCACTCCATGAGCTCTATCCACATACTATATCTTTAATCAAGGCCTCACAATCCACTGATGATCTTCAATTGGTCCTCAGATTAGGAGATTAACCACATACAAGCAACTGAACTTCTCAAGAATTCAACCCTCTTCCTGATGACTTCTCAAGCTTGAATAAAACCTTTGGCTAGGCTTCTCTTGACATATACCACACTTGATCCCCTGCTAAATGAATGATGTTATGTTATGCAAATGCTAGAACAATGCAATGTTAATTGAATGAAACATAAACCAGTTAAAGAAAAAGGTTGGGCAAATTTTGGGGTGCAACACCCTTGAACGTATCGTTATTTTGACAATGATATTTTCAACCTCGATCTATGACTCTGAGATACCTTTAGAAACCTTGGACTCGATGGTTGTGTAGTGGAGATTCACGAGGAGTCTTTCTCGTGGTATGATACGAAAACCTCACCTAGAGGCGATCCTTTCAAATATATTATCATTGTGGTATCCCTTTGCCATGGTTATAATGTATTTGAAAGAAATATATGATTGTAGGCACCTACCTGTTAGAAACCTACCCATGGCGTTTCCTATAATCAGAGATATCTTCCTTGCTTCAGAATTGTGCCTGTGGTCCTTATTCTTGCATCTGCATTTCATGTTCATATCATAACATTCACCTTTCTTTGGTTTTTTCAGGAATCTAAGAATTAATTTGCAGGTACTCAGAAATTATAGGAAAAAACACTAGAAGCACTTATCCTTACAGTTTCAGGAAGCCTAAGTTGGAAGACTTACGTGGCTTGGTTTCACGTATCCCTGATGTTTTCATAATCAACTTTGGGGAAGATTTTGGCAAGCTGATTCATATCTTAACCCAAGAGGTAGATCAAAAAACGCTAGTTACTTTGGCTTAGTTTTATGACTCTCCTTTGAGATGTTGCACCTTTCAAGACTTTCAATTAGCGCCAACACTTGAAGAGCGTGAAAAATTGGTGGGTATTCCTATGAAGAACAAGTTGCCATTCATGGGTGTGGATTTATCTATGGACGATAAGATTATTGTTGATGCTCTCCATATGTTTAAGAAAAATATATCTGATAACTGGAAAACTAAAGGGTGTGTTAAGGAGCTTCCTCTCAAGTTTCTCATAGAGAGGGTTGATACCCTTATAGAGACTCAGAGTTGGGACGCTTGTTACGTTGTTGTAGCTTTGGCTATCTATGGGATTATTTTGTTTCCCAACATAGACGATTTCGTGGATGTGAATGCCATTCATATTTTCCTAACTAAGAATCCTGTGCCAACTCTCCTGGAAGAAGTCTTTTATTATCTGAGTTGGAGGAGTGAAAAGAAAGGAGGATCGATTATTTTTTGTACATCTCTTATGTATCAGTGGCTAAACATGCATTTACGGACAAAGGGACTATTTGTTTATCAAGCTAGTGATAGTTGGGCTCAAAGGATGATGTCTCTCAGATCTGCTGACCTTTCCTCGCTTTCACTAAATTATGATGAATTTATTTCCAGTTGTGGTGAGTTCCCAAATATCCCGCTTATTGGAACTCGAGACTGTATTAACTCCAATCCTATGCTATCAGTGAGGCAGCTTGGGTATCCAATGGTGGCTCCTCCTGAAGAGAAGAATTTAGAGGCTTTCATGATACATGATTTGGGAACTAAGAACCCCGAACTATTCAAGAAAATTGTGAGAGCCTGGAGAAGTATTAAGAAGAAAGGGAAGAGCGAGTTGGGTCGAAGGAACAATATTACCAAGCCTACTTTGCGTGGGTCAAAGAGAGAGCAAAGGAGATTAAAATGCCTTTTCAGGTCAAGGTATCTAAGCCTTTACCCGAACCAAAACTTAGTCATATCCCAATTGAGGAGGCTGAGGATCTCAGAGCTAGTAAGGCAAAGTTGATGAAGGAAAATGAACAACTTGAGTTGAAGCTTCAGAGTGTCACTAAGGAAAAGAATGACATGAAATGGGAACTTTAACGTAAGAATACTCAACTAGAGGCAGTAGAGAAGAAGGCTGATGAAGAAGAACACAAAAGGAAGAAGGTTAAGGTGTGTCTTAATCATTCTGATAGCAAGGTGAGTGGGCTCAAGGAAGAGTTGGATAAAGCTCGAAGGAAATGCGTTGAGAATGAAAAGCATTGGCTTTTGGCTACCCAGACGAACAAGGAAATTATAGAAGAAATAGGAGCGGAAATACAAAAGCTAAACACTGCTTTACGTCATTCAAGAGCTTCTGAAGCAGAGCAACGAAGACTTAAAGAGGATGCCATGAGAGCCTCTAGGGTTGAGCCAACAAATTGGGACAGATTGTGTAGGGAGCTGAACGAGGTTAAAAGTCTTGCCGAAGATCAGAAGAGGCAGATGGAGGATATCCTTGCAGATAAGGATATTTGGGCTGCTGAAAGGATAAATATGCTTTCAAATTACGACGGATATGAGCAATCCATACATATTTTGATAGCTGATCGAGATATGTACCGCAACAAGCTTAATGGGTTGGCAGAATTTTGCAACTGGTTAGCCCAAGACTTGGTGTGGAAGCATAGAGATGCTATTGAAGCAATGGATGACTCCACTCCTCCTGCTATTTGTAACTTCCTCTTCCTTTGCAAGGACATGCTAAAGAGGTTTAAGGAATAATTAAAGGAGCATGAGGCTCGTGGGCCAAAGTTCTGAGTTTTCCTTGCTGTACTCTTTCTTGTTTTTGAAGTATTATGGATTGTAATTGATTCTGAATGAATTTTTGTACTATCTAACTGTTACAATTTAATAAATGAATGTGGTTTCATTTGCTTTATATTTGTTTGTTCCTTGATATTTATGTATAAACTAACAACTAATTCGAACGATTCCTTGAAATGCAAAAGGGTGCATACCTTGCATTGCATTTCATTTTGCATACGCACCGCATATGCATACCATGCGTTTTCCACTCGTTTCTCATTTTGTGTCTCTCGTTCCAGTTTTCATCCTGAGACCTCAACACATATATAACACCAGAGCCCGCGCACATCAAAGGATGTCTGAAATGGAAGAAGAAAACACAAGAGTCAGATTTGAGATTGAAGATCTTCGAGGGAACATGAATCAACTCATGGAAATGTTCCAAATCTTGACTGCCAGGAGTGAGCCTCCTCAAATTGCTGTTTCAGAGATCATAGGATCTTCCAGAGGAACTCAACCTATGACATTTATGCCTTCCACATGGCCCTCTTTTGGTTTACATCGTGATCTTTTGCCACGATTTAAGACAATGGGGAAATCTGTGCCACAAGCGATCCCTACTTCATTCTATTTTGAAACACGACATGTCATGCATACCACTCCACAGACTATGATGCCTACTGTTCTACACATGGTTGTTCCCACTGGGTTTGCTACATAATATGAGGATTACAATCAGATCTATCATGCTTCCGGGTCAATCTCTATAGGTGATGATGCAATAGACGAGGACTTAGGGAGGTGAAAGAAAATTACCAGAACCTCATGAAACGAATCCAAGCAGTGGAAGGTGATGATATTTTTGGGACTACTGCTAAAGAAATGTGTTTGGTTCTAGTTTGGTTATCCCAACCAAGTTTAAAACGCCAGAATTTGATAAGTATAAGGGGCATACTTGTCCAAAAAGCCACCTTATCATGTACTATCGCAGAATGGCTGCACATGTGGATGATGACAAGTTAATGATACATTATTTTCAAGATAGCTTGAGCGGAGCACCATCCAAGTGGTATTTGAGTCTTGATCAAGGGAAAATCAAAAATTTCCCAGATCTGTCTGACGCCTTTATCAAACACTATCGATACAACATGGATATGGCGCCCGATAGAAGACAGTTATAGAACATGTTGCAGAAAGATAAAGAATCATTCAAGGAGTATGCACAGAGGTGGGGGGAACTAGCCTCTCAGGTTGAACCCCCATTAGCTGAAAAAGATCTTGCTGAATTGTTCATGGACACTATACTGCCTGCCTGTTATGAGAAGATGGTAGGAAGCACATCATTGGGATTCTCTGAACTGGTGGTCGTAGGAGCCCGAATTGAGCATGGTCTAAAAAGTGGTAAAATCGCATCTGCTGCTACTACTTCCAATAATGTGAGGAAGAATCAAGGAGGTTTCCAACGAAGACAAGAGGGAGAGACCAATGATGTATCTAATGGTCAGAAGGGAAACCAATCAAGAAGAAGACCTCCACAGCCAGCTGTTTATTAACAACAATCTGCTTTAGTACCATATTTTCAACAACCTTATGTGGCGTCAGTAATGCCAGCTTATCCACCGCCACCACCTCCTATCAGTTATCCATTATATCCTCAACCATTCATGCCAGGATATCCGCCACAAACGGCTTTTCCACGTCCACCAGCTCCTCCGACACAGAATCGGTTGCAGCAGAGGCCACAGGCTCCTCCTGCTGCTCCTGCAAATCAAAATCGCACCAGGAGAAGCCCAAATTTTGAACTTATCCCTATGACGTATAAAGATCTATACCTGTCTCTGGTAGACAAGGGATTAGTATGACCACTAGTTCGTTACCTCCTTTCATTGAAAAGTCTCCCAATTGGTTCAATCCAGACTTACATTGCGAGTACCATCAAGGCGCTGCAGGGCATGATTTGGATGGATGCTTTGCTCTAAAGGTGAGGGTGCAAGAGCTCCTTAATTGCAAGATCCTGTCTTTCAAAGATAAGGGTTCAAATATTTCCACTAACCCTCTTCCTACTCACAATGGATGTGCAACCCATACTATCGAGGAAGCATCTGGCGAACAGGTCGTCAGGGATGTCAAGGAATTGAAAACCCCACTGAAGGAGCTCCATGCTCGCTTGGTGGTGTCTGGTGTAATTTCAAAGAAGCATGACGAATGTGTTAAATGCTCTGTTCTTGAAAAAGGATGTTTTGTAGTTAACAAAGAAATTCAACAATTAATGGACCAAGGGGTACTCCAAGTCAGTCGCACAAAAACTGATAAGAATGTAGCGGTGATTGAACCTCATTTTGAAATACCACCTACTTGGGAAATTGAGTATCATAATACACCAAATGTTCCACCTAGAATAGAATACGTGTGTCCGGAAATAACAATTCAACCTGTTCCTCTCCCTTATTACAACAACAATGCAGTGTCGTGGCGCTATAATGCTGCAGTCTTCATAAATGGCCAAGAGGTTTCTCATTCATTCACTGACTTAGACATTGAAGTGTTAATCTTATAAGTCCGTTTCAACTCCGTCGTACTAAAAGTTCACTCCATCGCACCAAAAATTCGTTTCATTCGACCTCCACTTATTTTTAGTTTGAGTTTCAAATAATACTAAAGTTTCTTTATTTCAATCTTAATGTTAAAATTTTAAATGGGCACTAAAATATATTAATTTTTTTGTCCATTATTTTAGCGGCACCATGCGGAAGTTTTAACTTGTCTCCCCCTCAACTGAACTTGACACTCCCATATAGTGATGCTATTATCTTTATCCCGTTTATAGTTTTTATTAAAAAAATTCTATTGCATTTACCGAAAATTTTAAAAAAATATCACAATTTTTCGATAAAAAATGAAATTAAATTTTTTTTTTAAAGAAATACCAGAATTTTTATTAAAAAAATTCTGAATTTTTTTTACACTATCAAAATTTCCATAAACTACAACAGTTTTGAAATATCTGGTAATGTTAATTTTTTTTATTAAATATAAACTACTGAAATTTAAAATAAATAAAAAAACGAAAAAATAAGACAATACAAGATTTTTTGAAAAATTTAGTATGTTAATTTTTTTTTCAAAAAAAAAGATATATATATATATATATATATATATATATATATATATATATATATATATATATATATATATATATATATATATATATATATATATATATATATATATATATATATATATATATATATATATATATATTTTGAAAAATTAAAAATGAATTATTGAAAATTTGACATCTTACAAAAATTTAAAATAAATTACCGAAGTTTTGTTGAGATTTTTTACTCAAAATTGTTAATAGACAGTTTGAAAATTATAAAAATAAATCCAGATGTAATTACAACTACATTAAAGCAGTATTTGGGGATGGTTGTGAAAATGAGTGGCTCGGTCAAACCAGCAATTAAGGCTGAAAAACTTGGAGGCTTGAGAGTAGGGCTGGCAATGAACCAAACCAACTCGAAGATAGTTCGGAATTCGACTCGACAATTAAATCGTTGAACTAGGTTCATGAACCAAATGAGTTGAGTATGAGCGAAAAATTAAGTTCGTTAACTAAATGAGCTGAACTTGAACTATACATAGTTCGACTCGTTAGGTTCATGAGTCAACTCGATTACATATGAAAAGAATTATACTGTCTTTAAGATTAGGTTTAAATATTTACTTCAAATCTTAGACAAATTTAATCTTCAATTTAGTAGTTTTTGAGTTAGACTCTCAAATGTATCTCTTGAAAGTTGTGTAGGTTTTGAATTAGTAGATTTCGAAGATAAAGTTAAATATCAATATGATAACTTTTATTTTATTTTAATATTTTATTTAAAAAATATATATTTATTTAAAATGTCAAATATACTAAAAAATATATATATTTTAAAAAATAGTTTTTAAGTTCGTGAACTATGTGAGCTGAACCTAATGAGATGAACCTAACGAGTCGAATCGAACTGTTCGTGAACTTATAATGAGTCGAGTTTGAGCTTAAAAAAAAGTTCGTGTCGAACTCGAACTCGAACTCGAATTCGAACAATTCTTAACGAGTCGAGCCGAGCTGAGGTGAGTTCGACTCGACTCGACTCATTTCCAGCCCTACTTGAGAGAGATGCGATTGGTCATAATCAAAGAAGATTGTGAAAGAGGATATTTGTATTAACTTTATTAGAAACTACTAAAAATTAAATTAAAATAATTTTAAAAATTAAGTTAAACTTATTTGATAATTACTCTTATCTTTTAACTTCAAAACTATATTTAAGCTAATAATTATTTGATAATTATTATATAAGGTATAATTTTACTAGTTATAACCATACTTGTGTTTAAAATTAGTCAAAATCATATGTGTCGAAAAAGTCTCACACAATTTAGTTTTACAAATTTTTTTACTAGTTATATCCATACTTGTGTTAGAATTAGTCATAAATATACATGTTGAAAAAATCTCACATTAGTTAAAAAATTGAAATAAAAACTTTGATTTGGCGGAGTATAAATTTTTTAGTAAGCTCAGTAATTGTAGTTTGTCTGATCTCCCACATTAGAAAATAAATTTTATACTTTTTGTTGATTGAGATTTTTTTGTTGTAGAAAAGGTTTTGGTTACAATGTCAAATTTTCAAGAGCATTGAGACTTGACTTGCAAAAATTTGATGGAAGAATCAATTTTGACTTATAAAAATTCAAGTTAAAGATGTTTTGATTCAATTAGGATTACACAAGACCTTGAAGAGAAACATTTTCAGTATGGACAACGAGAAGTGGGAGGAATTAGATTTGAGAGCTTCGAGTATTATCGGTATGTCTTTGACTAATAATTTTTATAAATGTTCTTGATACGTCGTCTACTAAAGAACCTTGGGAGAAACTTGAAGGGTTGTATCAAGAAAATGACATTTCAAATCAATTGTTGTCGAAGAAACAATTTCATAGCTTGCGTATGAATGAGCATACGAAAGCATTTGAATATCTAACTATTCCTAATAATATTATTTTTTAATTAAAAATTATTGTAGTCAAGATTGATGATGAAGATAAAGCTTTGAGACTCATATGGTGTTAGTTGTGATTTTCGACAGGATCAAATATCAGCATAATAAGAAAAAACTTAGAAAAAGTTGGAAGGTTAACAAGGCATTTCGACGTCAACAGTCAGCAAGAAACGTCAACAACAATGGTTAGCGCGAAGAAAATTTTTCAAAGCGAGTAACTATTTTTTAGTCTTATCCAAAGGGACACGTGGAAGACATTTTAAAGGCGAAAAAAATGCAAAAATTACATGTCAATTTATGAAGAAAATAACATTACAAACATTTATTTTACATTAGTATAAATGGGAGTTCTTATGTTAACACTCGGGGTGTTGTGTTGAATTTACTAAAAGAACTCAAAAATTCAAAGTACCCAAGCAAAGCGAGAAACGAGTTATCTGAGCGAAATGTATGATTTCAAACACCATTATGCAAATTCTTTTACTTTAATTTATTTTCTTTGCAATCCTACTTTCGTTCCATTTTCATTTTCTATTCACTTTACTTTATCCTTTTACAAAGTTTGGTCACTTAGTCATTGTCAGATTCCTTTACCTTTTCCAACAATTCATCTTAGTTTGCACCACTTTTTCCATTAAGATTTCGACCACGTCAAAAACCTTTACATTACTATACAAATTTCAGAATGAGTTTAAGCATTATGTCCTATGATTAACTAGTCAATCTTGCAAGTAATATTTTATAAGAGACTAGCATTTGTTTATTAAATTTCATAGTAAACAAATTGACACGCTCAGTGGGACTTTGTGCTAAAAAATTTCATTTAAAAGATATTTTACAATCATTGTGTTTTCCTGTTTTAGTGGTTCAATATACATAACATGTTATCATTGTTTGTTTATGCATGCATTTAAGGAGTGGAAATTTTTTTCCTGAATTGACAAATCGAAATATGGATAGTAACACTTATAACACACCACAAAACAATGCATGAAACACAAGTGAAACACCAACCGGTTTTGCGACTGAGAATTCAACGGTGTTGTCCCCTATTGGGATAAATGGCGCTATAGTATTGATGGTGACAATATCATCAATACCATCACACCCTACCACAGTCACGAAGTTTCCCTTTTAACTCTGTCGTTGCAAGACCTATATTTGGCGACACTAAAGCACCATTCCAACTTGGTTTTTCAATGCCAATGAATAATAAGGATTACCCTTATAACATGCCAATGTCGATGATGGTTGGCTTTCATACTAACATGTCGACATATAGTGACAATGCAATGGCCACTGTGCCATCTTTCAATCCCCATAATGCTTATGTGTCGACCATAAATAATATGGTTCGACCATGAGGGATAAGCTATATCCCTCAAATAACACCATCATTAAATATGACGTCTATGATGGTTATAAGTCCATATGGATGAAAGCAATATTGAAATGGTTAATACTTTGACCTAACAAATGATTATAATATTCAATCCTTTGATTACAAGTACTAACCAAACATATGAGTTGTTGGCCAATCAGATAGGTCGAATAGCTGATTTTTTTGGCACCCCTCTGATTCAGGCTCAACCTACCCATTAAATATCAAATGTTAGGCAAGTTGAAACACCTGAAAATGGAAAGTCCCATGTAAACCTAGGCCAACATCAGGGATTTTGACCATTAGAGCTCACCTCAAATAGAGAGGACGAAGAATACGTAGGCCAACATAACCCTAGGTTTGTAGTAGTATAGAGAAATCAAGATGCTGACTAAGTGATCCAAAATGTCCAACAAAATAACTTTGGGGTGGTAAAACAACATAGCTAACGTGGTTGAACAAATTTTGGCCCAAAATGGCCTTAATGTGGGTCTTCATAGACCTTATTTCACATCCCCTTTGTCAGAATATATTCGACAAACAGAACTTCCTATGGTCTGGAAAGCTACCAAGTTCACCAAGTTTGTCAGTGACACTAGTGAGTCTACGGTCAAACATGTCACTAGGTACCAGACTGAGGCTAGTGACATACCAAACAATGAGAATTTAAAGATGAAGTATTTTCTCAATTCTCTAACAAAAAATAATTTCACTTGGTTTACAAAACTCCCTTCACACTCCATACAAACTTGGAGTCAAATAGAGAGATAGTGTTCCATGAAAAATTCTACACGGGCCAGTAGAAAATAAGCCTCAAGGAACTGGCTAGTGTTAGGCGAAAAGTGCCTAAGTCAATTGATGACTATTTGAATAGGTTTAGACTTCTTAAGGCAAGGTGCTTTACACAAGACCCTGAGTATGAGTTGGTCGAAATGGCTACATGAGGTCTAGATTATTCCATTAGGAAGAAATTAGACACTCAATATCTTAGGGACATAGCACAATTGGCAGATAGGGTTCTCCAAGACGAACACTTGAAAGCTGAGAAAGCCAGAACAAATAAGTACCACAAAAAAAGAAAAGGTCGCATACATAGAGACGAATGAGTATCTCTCAGATTTAGGTGATAAATATGCCGAAAAGAGTAAGGTTAATGTTGCAGAACTTAACTCAGGACCTCAATACATGTTTAATCTGTTGAAACCATCAAACAAGAAGAATCCTGTTGAACCCAACATAAATGATAAATTCATCACAAAAACATACACTTTTGATATAACTAAATGTGATGAGATATTTGATCTATTGGTTACGGGTGGGCAAATTATAGTGCCTCCGAGCTTGAAAACTCCCCCATTAGAATAAATAAAAAAGAGAGGTTTTTGTAAGTAGCATAATTTTTTAGATCATAAAACTTCTCAAGGTGTGCTTTTTAGGAATGTGGTGCAGAAAGAATTGAAGGAAATAAGCTTGCAGTTTGGCGAAAAGCCAAAAGCTTCCAAGCAAATGGATGTTAAACGACGCCAGGTTGAAGAAGCACACTATGCAGAACCTGTCGAAATCTACATGGTTGAAGCTAATGACGACTTCGACATAAAGATTGAAGAGGTTAAGCAGAACTCTGAAAATGCTAATGAGGCAGCAAAATGGTTGAAGAAACTATAATGTATGATATAAGGAATGGCGGGAGAATAGATTCGATTGTGAGGTTTGTCTTTGAGAACAAGGAGTCATACGCAGGAATGAAGAGTACTAAAGGCAGTTTTAACAGGCTCACCAGAAGACTTACCGTCCTCCTGCCAATGTACCCAGGAGAAATGGGTGAAACTTACGAACCATACGGGGGTTAGAACAACCAAAATGGAAGGTAGTGGATCCAAAAGTAGGAGTTCCTGACCAGAAAACTTCCAAAATGTTAAAGGAATAACCATATGTACCTTAAAACTATAAAGGCGAAAACCCTACAACACGAACTCAATTAAGGTGTCATCAGAGGAAAAATAAGGCTGAATGTGAAGCTTCTAGGTCGAAATGTGAAGCTGCTGGGTCGAAACGTGAAGCCTTTGGATCGAATATAGAAAACGATCCTTCACAAGGAAGATGAGTGAAGAAGATAAAAAGATATCTAATCACAGATTATCCTTAAGAGTTGCACCTCTAGGAAAAAATGGTTCTAAGCCAGGGGTACAGTCTCTTGAGTACATTCCTCAACTAGAGGAAAAGTCTCTTGAGTATGTTCCTCAACTAGAGGAAAAGTCTTCTGAATATGTTCCTCATCCAGACGATGAAAATGGTGGATGACAACTTCAACTCAAGTTATAAGGAAGATCTCTTAATAAATTGCAATAGAATCTTAGTGATACCAGCGAAATATGATCGTATTTCAGAAGTATCAGAAACATAAGAGGTTTGTGTGCAAGATGAGATGGAAAACCAGAAGCCAATGTGTTATTATGTCATGAATAATGGCATTACGAAAGAATAAAAGGCCATATTTGAAAAACCAGATACTGGAATGATGTACCACCTAGAACCCTTATTCATAAGGGTGGAGGTAGATAACATAATTGTCAATGAAGCTTTTGTTGACAAAGGATCGGCTGTGAACCTCATGTCATATTCCTTATTTAAGAAAATAGGGAAGTCTGATACTGACCTTCAACCTCATAATGTGGTTCTGTCAAGTTATGAAGGAAAGACCAGCCATACTCTAGGAGTAATACAGGTCAAATTATCAATTGGAACTACAACAATGCCAACATTATTTATGGTGATTGCGTCTCATGCAAACTATAACTTATTTCTAGAATGCTAATGGGTACATGGTATTAGTTCAGTTCCATCAGCTTTACACTAAAGGCTTTCCATATGGTGCCTATACATCATAGTGGAGAATATCGAAGCTAATAAAAGTTATTATATGGTTGAAGTTAACAAGGTTGGCAATAAGAAATTTGATAAGAACTTAGCAAAAATTCATCCATGCTACTGTTCGAACTGCAGTAAAGCGACAAGAAGCAAAAAATTAGATTTGAAAGGATTCTCTCCGGAATTTATATCGTCCCCACACGGATCGGTGTGAGGGAAAGAACATTGTCCAATGGTCTCTACATTTCTAAGCTTGTCGTGAAATTTTGTTTAAAAAATCAAAGATATAATAGATAAAAGCTGAAAATATAAAGACGAAAAGTATAAAGTAAAGACTGAAATATAAATGGAGTCTTGTTGGGATTGAATCTCATCAATTGATAACTTATGCATTATTCTAATCAGTTAAACACAAATCAATCATTTGTATAATATTCTCATGTATCATCCACAATAGATGTTATGTCTAATGCAACATCGAGAGAACAATCATATTGGCTCATTAGTGATGTCTCACGTAACTCAAGAACACAGAGCATTAAGAGCTGATACTCAAGCAAATGTTAAGCCTAAATCTATGTCTAGAGTCTAGAACATAACATATAATCATCCTAGATCTAGATCTAAAGAGTATATTTCTATAACAGTTTAAATCAAAGATAAACAGGTAAACAAAGATGACATCCATATCAGCTTCAAGATTGATTCATATAAAAAGTCATGATCATAATACGTACATACGCTTAACCCTTTTTACATGCATTCAACTAATTTGCCAAATGTAAGTGAACATAGTTCTTCATATCTATTATTACACGTCCTCACAATACCTTATTGATATTCCTTATGCTACTCATGCTACCAATCAACACAATAAAATAGAAGATACAAGTGAATAGCAACTTACAAGACTGTGTCAAAAGTTTGCTCATTGATAGATGAATATCTAAGATCTAAGATTTGAAAAGGTTTTGGCAAGACCCACAAATAAGAAATCAAAGACAACATCAATATTGAATTAAAACTAGTTCACAAAACATATATTAGATGAAATACATAAGGTATCAAAAGATTACATCCAAACCCAATAAGAGATTGAAGCTCTTACCTTCTCCCTCTTAGGGTTTGATATTATCGGTTGATCAGAACCTGAGGTGGGCCAAAGACAAGCGTTTGTGATGCTTGGTGTGAAAGAGAAGGATAAGGTGTACCTGCAAGGCACTCTGATGCTAAAGTAAGAAAACGAGCAAGAGAGAGATCAAATACAAAATATGTGCGTTTTAGGGTGAATTTTTTATACCCGACCCCTCTCAAATGAGAGGGGTTTTATAGTGCCCCCATCGCTTGACCATTGATCCCTATTTTTGAGGCGAGATAACTGTTTTCTGAAGAATAGGTAACTGTCAGAACTAGCCGTTGGGACGGGAAGACGTGTCCATAACTAGCCATTGGTGCGGGCAGAAGCGTAATTACAGGCACAAGCGTCTTGGCTATTTCTGGATGGTGGAACCGTGCGTGACAGGAAGAGACTGACGGGGAGAAGTGTTGTGACCAAGGGTAAATTGGCCAGCCTCCCCTGTTGGAGGGGCAGAAAGGTAAACTTTCCACCAAAGAGGTTGGGCTTAGGCAGTTGGGTCGTTATGGGAGCAGAAGTGGATTGGGGCATGCCTAGCCATTAGGCCAGTCTGAAACAGTAGCCCCCCCAAGTCGTTGCTACCGGGCACGGTAGTGATAACTTAAGGATGGTTTGCTTCCCGGGCATTACCGCCATGAGCTTCCTTGTGTTCGGATGAGTACTTGCCCGGGCACCAGAAATGTTGTTGTCGGGGAACTTTGGATCTGGGGAGCCCAACGATTGATGGGATCTGAAGAATGGAGATTCCATGTGTGCCTCGAGTCGTGTGCTGCATTAAATGCATGGTGATGGCTAAGTTAGGGTCATGATAATGCCCTACCCACGCGTGCTCGTGCACGTGCCTGTCATTTGCCTATAAATAGCGAGAGGGTTCATTCATTCAGAACTTTCGCTTCTCTCTCTTCTCGTTCTCCGTTCCCTGTCTGCCGCTTGCTGCCTTCAAGTTTGTTCTGACCACTGTACGACTTCCGACCAGAGTTGCTTAGGTCCATAACTTCTTCCTCGACCATGTAAGTATGTTGATTCCTTTCTTACTCTTTGTTTTTCTGGTTTGATGTATTAGAATGCATGTGGTTAGGACTGAAATGACATAGTTATAAGGGGTTTTCATAGTAGCTGTTGGTGGCAGACAGTGGTGCGGCCATCTGTCTGATGCCAGCGCTATAGTGGTTATTTTTAGGAAAGGGCAAGTTAGCAAGCCTTAGGTTTTAGTTGATCCCGGAGTAGGGACGATAGGAGGTGCCACTGCCAGAGGGGCCATGGACTCTAGTGGTTTCCTCATGGGAGTTCTGGGTTTTATGTGCGGGGAGCTGTCCCCGGATGTGCCAGGGAGAATTACGGGGCACTTCCCCATTTGTTTAGTTGCGCCATTTGAGTAGGGCTTAGGTCGAGGATTTTGTCCTTGGCCTTTTGCACGCCCTTTCACTTGACTAGCAGTGGAAGGGTGAATTTGATTTTGTCATCGAATTCACTTTTTTCCTCTGCTTTTTAGGAAAAATAATGTCGCATGAAGTTGACGAGGACGAATATCCCAGGGACTTGTTCGAGGATAGCTCCTCGGAGGACACTAAGATAGACAATGACTCATCGTCTCCTAAGAATAGAAGGATGACTGCCGCGAGGTCATCGGCTGATAAGTGGAATGTAGCTGAGCCAATGGAGCCTGTTTCACTCTTCGCTTCATACATCGGGGATGCATTTACTATGGTAGGCCCGGAGGGAGAGTGGAGGGTCAATTTCCCTTCAGAAGACGAACATATTTGCTCGGTGTACGGGGAGAGATTTCCCATGTACGAATACATTTTTAAAGAGATATGGCTGAGGTTGTTATTCACGGATTTTCAACGGGCGGTCTTCGTGCATCTTGACCTGGCACCCTCTCAACTGTATCCAAACTCCATTGCCTTCATGCGTGCGTATGAATTGGTGTGTGAGTACTTGCAGATCGGGGCCACCATCCCGCTCTTCTTCACTATCTTTCATCTTCAACAGCAGGTGTCGAAGAGGAAGTTTGGTTGGGTTTCCTTAAAGCAGAGAAGGAAACTATTCAAGCCTTTCTCTGAATCCATCAGGACCTTTAAACAGAGATTTTATATGATTGAGTTAGTGTCGGAGAAAGCTACTGAGTCGGCTTTTGTGTGGGAGGTCTCCACAGACGAAAACGAGGAGGATCTGATAGACGAGGAAGGTAAAATAGTTGTCCGAAGGCTGTTCACCTTCCCCTTCTGCTGGAGCAGGGCTCACTTCACCCGTTCGACTGATAAGTATATAGTTATGTTAGAACACAGATTAGTTCTTAATAATATCTCTATGTTTTGATGATAACTATTATGAAATTTTGTATTAAAGAATTATATACTCTAAAAATTTGTTTAAGATTGTTTGCTGCAGATATTAGAAGTGAATATTTTTCTGGAAGCAAATTAGATCTGAACATAAAATTATGCAAGGCTCTGAAGCATCAGAAGCATCTCTTAGAAGATTCTGAGTGCTGTCTACAGAAGATTCTGAGCGCTGTCTACAGAAGGATCTGAAGCAGAAGCAACAGAAGAATCTGAAGCAGAAGCCAGAAGCATCTGAAGCATTGAAGTATTTTGTATGAAGAGTTTCAAGCACAGTTATTTCAGAAGACTCTGATAGTACTAATGCTGCCAGTACTGAGAATATGATTCCAAACTCTGCTCTGAACATTTACACGCTGAAAGCACACTTGCTGCAAAGACTCTGATTCAGCAAACTCTGAAGAACATCAGAAGCTCTCTGATCAATCTAGACTCTGATGATTCTTGCTGAAACTTGTTGAAAAAGAATTCAAAGTTATGTCCGTTGGAATGACCAAACGACTCTTTCCTCATTTATGCTAGACACAAGAACACAAACAAAAAGGACTTCTCTGTGCATTCTACTTCTAGGAAAGGTCATGTGATGTGAAGAGAAAAAGGCTCAGACCTTTTTGGTACACATCCTTCAACGTGAAAAGCTCTTGGACCTCTGTGCCTATAAAAGCAAGACTCCATTCATCTTCTTCAGTTGACGAAATACTTGAAAGAATTAATTACAAGCTCTCATACAACTTATACTCATTTGCTGAATTTATTTCATTGTTCTTAATCTTAAGTGAAAAATCACAATTGTGATAAAGCTTTATTAGAAGCAAATCAAACACTTGTATTATTATTACATTTGATTGTAAAAAAACCTTAAGAAGATCCAATTAGGATCAGTAGTTCTTGAGAAGACTTTGAATAGTTGTTCTTAGTGCTTACTATTGTAATCAGTTGATTTAATAGTGGATTAAGTCCTTGTTTGAGAAAGGCAAATCACTCTTGATAGGGTGGACTGGAGTAGTTGAGTTCAATGAACCAGGATAAAAATCCTTGAGTTTTTATTTCTAAGTTTTTCTACATACTTATTGAACCCCCCCCCCCCCCTTCTAAGTATTTTCTCACCTTCAGTTGGCATCAGAGCTCCGGTTCTGTGTGTGCTACCACTTCACAGTGACAGAAAAGATCCAGTGAGAAAAACTTTGATATATATTTGGTTGTTATTATGGCTGAAACTTCAACATCTAACAGTATCAACAGATATGAAGAAAGGGACATAATCAACACTAAACCCCCTATGTTTGATGGGGAGAAATTTGATTATTGGAAGGACAGGATAGAAAGTTTCTTCCTTGGTTATGATGCTGATTTATGGGACTTGGTCATAGATGGGTATGTTCATCCCACTGATGGGAATGGCAAGAAAGTAGACAGAAAATCTATGACTGAAGCCCAAAAGAAGGAGTTTAGAAATCACCACAAGGCTAGAACAATCTTGTTAAATGCAATATCTCACACTGAGTATGAAAAGATCACAAATAGAGAAACTGCATTTGACATGTTTGAGTCCTTAAAAATGACTCATGAAGGAAACCTTCAAGTGAAAGAGACCAAGGCTCTGGCGTTAATACAGAAGTATGAAGCGTTCAAGATGGAAGAATCTGAGTCTATAGAAACTATGTTCTCTAGATTCCAGATCCTTACAGCTGGTCTAAAAGTTCTGGACAAAGGCTACTCAACTGCTGATCATATGAAGAAGATCATCAGAAGCTTGCCTATCAGATGGAGACCTATGGTCACTGCTCTGAAGCTTGTCAAGGATCTGAACAAGATCACTCTGGAGGAGCTAATCAGCTCTCTTAGGAGCCATGAAATTGAACTTGAGGAAGATGAGCCTTAAAAGAAAGGTAAATTTATTGCCTTAAAATCTAACAAATCTGTGAAAGCTTTGCAGGTGTTAGAAGAAAGCTCTGGAGAATCTTCTTCTGAAGAAGAAGAAGATGAACTAGCCTTGTTGTACAGAAGAATCAACAGACTCTGGAAGCACAAGCAGAGGAAGTTCAAGAACTTCAAAAATCCAGATCAGCGCAAGGAGTCCTTTGGACCAAAAAGATCTGGAAAGAAGGAAGTTGTTTGTTTTGAATGCAAACAACCTGGTCATTACAAAAATGAATGTCCAAAGCTTTAGAAAGAAAAGCCCAGAAGAAACCCTGAGCACAAGAAGAAAGTTCTAATGGCTACATGGGATGACTCTGATGAATCTGGATCCTCATCAGAATCTGAAGATGAATGCGCCAATATGGCTCTGATGGCAGGCATTAAAGATCAGAATGAACAATCATCTGCATCTGAGTTTGATTCTGAATCTGACTCAGATGAGATGTTTTTAGCAGAAAAGTCAAGACGCCAGTCATGGTACCTGGACTCTGGCTACTCATGTCACATGACGGGAGAAAGGTTTATGTTCCAAAGCCTGAAGCTTAAATCTGGAGGAGATGTGAAGTTTGGAGGGAATCAGAAGGGCAAGATCATTGGCTCTGGTACTATTGGTAATGGTAACCTTCCCTCTATATCTAATGTTCTTATTGTAGATGGATTAAAGCATAATCTATTGTCCATAAGTCAATTAAGTGACAATGGTTATGATATAATCTTTAATTAACAATGTTGTAAAGCTGTTAGTCAGAAGGATGGCTCAATCCTATTTAATGAAAAGAGGAAGAACAACATTTACAAAATAAATCTTTCAGAACTTAAAGTTCAAAATGTTAAATGCCTCTTGTCTGTTAATGATGAGCAATGGGTCTGGCACAGAAGATTGGGGCATATTAATATGAGAGGTATATCTCAGATTAATAAACTCAATATGGTCAGAGGACTTCCTAAGCTGAAGTTCAACTCAGATGCTCTTTGTGAAGCATGTCAAAAAGGAAAGTTTTCAAAATCTTCTTTTAAATCTAAAAATGTTGTTTCAACCTCAAGACCATTAGAATTACTTCACATTGATCTGTTTGGACCAGTGAAAACTGCATCCATCAGAGGCAAGAAGTATGGATTAGTCATTGTTGATGACTACAGCAGATGGACATGGGTAAAGTTCTTAAAACACAAGAATGAGTCACATTCTGTGTTCTTTGACTTCTGCAAACAAGTCCAGAATGAAAAAGATTTCAAAATTATTAAAGTCAGAAGTGATCATGGTGGTGAATTTGAAAACAAATATTTTGAAAAATATTTTAATGAAAATGGCATTGCTCATGATTTTTCCTGTCCTAGAACTCCACAACAGAATGGGGTTGTAGAGAGGAAAAATAGAACTCTGCAAGAAATGGCCAGAACCATGATCAACGAGATTAATCTGGCAAAGCACTTTTGGGCAGAAGCAATAAACACAACATGTTACATTCATAACAGAGTGTCTGTAAGACCTCTTCTGGAAAAAGACTCCCTATGAATTGTGGAGGAACAAAAAGCCCAACATTTCATATTTCCATCCTTTTGGATGTATTTGCTATATGTTGAATACTAAAGAGAATCTTAACAAGTTTGATTCTAAAGCACAGAAGTGTTTCATGCTTGGGTATTCTGAACGCTCTAAAGGCTACAGAGTATACAATACTGAAACACAGATTGTGGAGGAATCTATACATGTTAGATTTGATGATAAGCTTGGCATTAAAAAGCCAAAGCAGTTTGAAAGTTCTGCAGATAGAGAAGTAATTCTCACAGACTCTGAAGGCTCAGAGGCAGACAAAGCTCAAGTGAAGGAACCTGAAGCAACGCCAGATGCAATTCCTTTACCTTCTCAGATGAACAACTTGAACATTTCTGAAGAATCAACTGTTAGAGGATCATCTTCCAGAATCAAGGCCTCTCACCCAGAGGATGTGATCATTGGAAGGAAGGATGACCCCATTAGAACAAGATCCTTCCTCAGATCTTCTGAAGCATCGTTATTTGGGTTGGTGTCAGTTATTGAACCAACTTCTGTGGATGAAGCTCTGCAAGACAATGATTGGATTATTGCCATGCAAGAAGAGCTCAATCAGTTCACAAGAAATGATGTATGGGATTTGGTTCCAAGACCAAAAGGATTCAACATAATTGGAACTAAATGGGTCTTCAGAAACAAGCTAAATGAGAAAGGAGAAGTTGAAAGAAATAAGGCAAGGCTTGTTGCTCAAGGTTATAGCCAGCAAGAAGGAATTGATTATACAGAGACTTATGCTTCTGTAGCAAGGTTAGAGTCTATCCGCTTACTCATTTCTTTTGCTGCACAGAATAACATCACTCTATATCAGATGGATGTTAAAAGTGCCTTTCTAAATGGTATTATAGAAGAAGAAGTTTATGTTCACCAACCTCCTGGTTTTGAGAGTGAAAAATTTCCAGAACATGTTTTCAAACTAAAGAAATCTCTGTATGGTTTAAAACAAGCTCCCAGAGCTTGGTATGAGAGATTAAGCAATTTTCTTCTGGAGAAAAATTTCATCAGAGGCAAAGTGGACACAACACTCTTTTGTAAAACATTTAAGAAAGATCTTTTAATTTGTCAAATATATGTGGATGATATTATATTTGGATCTACCAATGTTATGCTGGGAAAGGAGTTTTCTCAATGTATGCAGGCAGAATTTGAGATGAGCATGATGGGAGAATTGAGATTCTTTCTGGGAATTCAAGTCAACCAAACTCCAGAGTGCACTTACATTCATCAGACCAAATATGTTAAAGAGCTTCTAAAGAAATTTAACATGACTGATAGTAAGATGGCAAAGACTCCCATGCATCCAACAAGTACACTTGGCAAGGAAGAGGTAAGTAAGAAAGTAGATCAGAAACTCTACAGGGGTATGATAGGATCTCTTCTCTACTTAACTGCTTCTAGACCTGACATTTTGTTCAGTGTATGCTTGTGTGCAAGATTCCAATCAGATCCTAGAGAATCACATTTAACAGCTGTTAAGAGGATTCTAAGGTATCTGAAAGGTACTTCTAATGTGGGTTTGTGTTACAGAAAATCGGATGATTTCAAATTAGTTGGATTATATGATGCTGATTACGCTGGAGACAGAGTGGAAAGAAAAAGTACTTCTGGAAGTTGTCAATTTCTAGGAAGAAATCTAATCTCTTGGTACAGCAAGAAGCAACCCACAATTGCACTATCAACTACAGAGGCAGAATATATTGCTGCTGCTGGATGTAGCACGCAGATGCTCTGGATGAAAAGTCAGCTAGAAGACTATCAGATTTTTGAAAGTAATATTTCTATATTCTGTGATAATACTTCTGCTATATGTTTGTCTAAAAACCCTATTTTACACTCTAAGGCAAAACATATAGAAATTAAACATCATTTCATCAGAGACTATGTTCAGAAGGGTATTATAAACTTAGCCTTTGTTGATACAGATCATCAATGGGAAAATATTTTCACAAAACCCCTTGCTGAAGATAGGTTCAAATTTATTCTAAAAAATATTGGTATGGATTTTTTTCCAGAATGATATTTATCAGAAGCAAATTTCTCAGATGCAAAATGTTTAAAACTCTGAAGTATTTCATCTGTTATTTATTTGATTTATTTAGTTATTATTATTTGTGTGTATCTGAAATAACCAATCTTAGAGGATCTGAATGTTGGCTAACGTTTCATTTCTCAAGAGAATTCAGAAACACATGCAAGCAAACACGTGTCACTCTGAATCTGAAAAGATAGCATGTACACTACTGAAGAGACATTTGAGGTATGGTTTGAATAGTGAAAATCTTGATTTTCCCCCCAATTTGTCAGAATCAATAAATGTTTGAAATTATTTTTATTCTTTTCATTAATTGTCATTTATTGCTATGTGAAAACGTGTTTTATGTGTCTGTTTGATTGCCCTAATTGTTTCCTCTATATATATCACATTTCACACCAAATCCACACTTTTCACTTCACAAACCATTTTATGCATTTCTGCCTTCTCTTTGCTCTCCACAAAAACCCTAAACCTTCGTCCAAAACATCTTCATCTTCTTCAATGGCAACCTCATCCTCTAACACAACTCAATTTCAATCAACTATGGTTGCAGTTACGTCAGCAAATATGGGAGTAACTCCATTCAAGGTACCTAAGAGGACATTGTTAACCCCTATGGACAAACTTGAAGTTCTATGTGAATCCATGGTGGAATTTGACTCTTTAGCTGAAAATGGGTTTGAGTTTCGTTCTATAATTGATGCACAAGGCTGGGTTAAGTATTTTGACAGGCTGTTTGGACCAGTATACCCACATCTGGTGAAGGAATTTTGGATCCATGCTTCTGTCTATCCAAAATTTATACTTTCTTCTGCTCTGGGAAAGGAGATCATCATCACTGAAGATCTCATCAGGAAACTCATAGGGTATGAGAAGACTGATGGAGTATGTCATCTGCCAGCTAGGCGTGTGGATATGGAGGAAGTCTATGAGGAAGTCATCACATCTGGACAGACCTCTAACAAATTTAAGGATCTGAAGCCTGACTATAAGATCTGGGCAAAGATTTTTTTGGGATGCATCCATCACAGAAAATCCACCAATTCTCTAGATTACGTGAATAATGAACAACTCTACTTTATGTACTGTTTGAGTCAGAGTACAAAGGTAGATCTTCCACACATTCTCTTTATGCATCTATGGAATCATATCAATGCATCAAGAGAATCTGTAAAGGATAAGGGACAGAAGATCAGGACATGGATTCCCTTTGGAAGGTTGATTTCAGACATTCTGACAGAGAATGGTCTGGTAACTGCTCTGTATGAAGCTGAAGTTAAAGATGAGCTTGAATCTATTATTGGAAAACCCCTGGATGCAAGGAGTCTTCAGAGGCTAAAGATTGTAGATGAACTCACAGCTGCACCTAAGAAGCTAAATATTTCTGAAGTTAGTCAGAAGAGGATTCCAGTTGAAGATTTTCCACTTTTTGGTGCTGAAGAACCAAGGGATATCATTGTTAGGTACATTGATGCATGCAAAGCAGATGGAACACCTATTCCTGCAGATATTTTGATTCGTGCCAGAGAACCAATGCCAGATGTGTATAATGAGAACATGAGGAAGAGAAATCAATCAGAGGCAGAAGAAGCTACTGCTCAGAAGAAGCCAAAAGTTGCTGACAAGCCACAGAAGCAGATCAAGAGAAAAGCTTCTAGAGAAGTTCCCCCTGTTCCCACCAAGCGTATAAAGACTAAAGGTACTAAATCATCTGTATCTTCTTTCTCTAAAATTGTTATAAATGAATCAACATTTAGTTTTATTCCTAAACCTCCTCCCACTCAAAAACAATCTATTTCTGCTCCATCTCAAAAATATGAACCATCAAAAATTTCTTCCCCACCAAAATCATCTAATCCCATCTCCACTACTCAACTTAAAACTTTTGACATTCCTCAATCTGAACCAACAACAACAACACCTGCAGACCAAATTCCAACACCTCAAACAAAACAAACAGAACAACCTACAACACAACAACAACCAGAAATTCTTCAACCAGCTGCATCTAAACCCATACAATCTGATCCAGTTGCATCTGAGCAAGTTGCATCTGAAAAAGTTGCACCTAAAACTGTTGCATCTGATCATATTGCATCTGACCCAGTTGTGTCTGAACCACCTCCATCCAAAACTTCTGAGATTCAACTAGAACCATCCAATCCTCCTGAATCAGATATTCATGACTCTGAGATTCTGAATGTCCAACCTCTCAAGACTGTATTTGAAGTATCATCTACATCTTGTACCCCAACAACCTCATCTGATTCATCTGAATCTGATATCCATCCAGATTTCAACTCACCCCCTTCTCTCAGAACTTTTGAATCTAACCAACCAGATCTACCCACTTCTTCTGAAACTACCAATCCTGAACCCATTCCTGAACCAAGAACATCTGAATTTGTTTCAGTTGTTTCTGCTAAACTTTTTCCATCTGATCCCCTTCCATCTGGACTTGAAATTGAAAACTTTTTTGATCAACCACCTCAATCAGCTTTTGTTCCTTTTCTTATTAAGGAAAACCAATCTGCGTTTATTCCCTATTTTGACAATCCAAAAGCTGTCATACCTTCCATTCGCAGAATCAAACCATTCTTTCGTATTATGCCAGCTCAGAAGAAACCAACATATCCTAGCCCTTTAATTATTATTCCAGAATTCACCATTCCACCACCACCTCAACCTAAGCCTTTCACTTTGGAAACCCTTCTGAAACCAAAATCTAGGCTGAATGTTGATAATTTATTTACAAGTTTTCTGAAAGAAATAAAGATGCATTTAGGCTCTATTCAGAAGAGATGTCTTTCAACAATGGATGCAAATGAATCTAATGCTATCTGGAATAACTTCATCAACAGATTCAATACTGTAGCCTAAAATCTGAAGAATGTATGTTTTGATGATGCGAAGCTCAGATTTGCTGAGACTGCTAGAAGCATGCTCTGGACTGTAAAAATATTTGAACCATTGCTTCTTGAAGATGTTCCTTCATCTTCTAAAGTATTTGATACAGAAGTATCTGCTGAATCTGCTTCTGAAGAAAATCCTCTAGCTATGACTATTGTGGAACATCCCTCTGGATCTGTTGCTCATGACTCTGCGTCTCCTATGGAAATTGACTTTGTCCCTGCTTCAGACTCTGCCCCACTTTCTTCATCTGAGATCAAGAAAGAGAATCCAGATCTTGAAGATAAGATTGCAGTTCTGAAAGCTGGACAATCTAAGATTAAGTCATTGATGGCCAAGCAAGACCAGAAGACTGAAGACATGGCATAATGGATGTCCAAGCAAGATCAGAAAAATGACAACATGGCTAAGTGGATGACAAAGCAAGAAGATTCTTCATCTCAGATCACTAACCTGTTGAAGATGATTTTGTCCAAACAAACCTAGTTTATGTTATTTTATCTGATGTTTGTGCACATGTACTTGAATTTTATTTGATGATTTGTATCTTTTGCTCCGAATGAATGAATGACTCAGTGTTTTCTCTACTTGATTTATCTTTTCTGTATTTCCTTTTATTTGTCTTTTAAAAGTTTTACTTTTTGATTATGACAAAAAAGGGGGAGAAAATGGATCTGACTGTTCAAATAAACTCTACCTAAGTGAAAATTCAGACATATAGATTTATATAATTTTTTAACTAACGTGAACTCTTAGTATTTCAGAACTTTTGAAAACTCTGACAAGTTCTTTAAGAGTAACTCTGAGATTCCCAGATTTAGTTTTAACCTATCAGGCTCTGATTCTGAAACATGCATCCCAAGTCAAAATCTAATTTTTAGAACAATCAGGCTCTGATTATGGAAAAAAATACTCATGCAAAAAGGGAAGTTTCTATTCCTTCTAAGTATTCAATTCAGGGGGAGATTCATCATCTCAGGGGGAGTTATAATTATATTGTTTATTGAACAAAATTTCTTATGTTTTTGTCATCATCAAAAAGGGGGAGATTGTTAGAACACAGATTGGTTCTTAATAATATCTCTATGTTTTGATGATAACTATTATGAAATTTTGTATTAAAGAATTATATACTCTAAAAATTTGTTTAAGATTGTTTGCTGCAGATATTAGAAGTGAATATTCTTCTGGAAACAAATTAGATCTGAACTTAAAATTATGCAAGGCTCTGAAGCATCAGAAGCATCTCTTAGAAGATTCTGAGTGCTGTCTACAGAAGATTCTGAGCGCTGTCTACAGAAGGATCTGAAGCAGAAGCAACAGAAAAATCTAAAGCAGAAGCCAGAAGCATCTGAAGCATTGAAGTATTCTGTATGAAGAGTTTCAAGCACAGTTATTTCAGAAGACTCTGATAGTACTAATGCTGCCAGTACTGAGGATCTGATTCCAAACTCTGCTCTGAACATTTACACGCTGAAAGCACACTTGCTGCAAAGACTCTGATTCAGCAAACTCTAAAGAACATCAGAAGGCTCTGATCAATCTAGACTCTGATGATTCTTGCTGAAACTTGTTGAAGAAGAACTCAAAGTTATGTCTGTTGTAATGACCAAACGACTCTTTCCTCATTTATGCTAGACACAAGAACACAAACAAAAAGGATTTCTCTGTGCATTCTACTTCTAGGAAAGGTCATGTAATGTGAAGACAAAAAGGCTCAGACCTTTTTGGTACACAGCCTTCAACGTGAAAAGCTCTTGGACCTCTGTGCCTATAAAAGCAAGACTCCATTCATCTTCTTCAGTTGACGAAATACTTGAAAGAATTCATTACAAGCTCTCATACAACTTATACTCATTTGCTGAATTTATTTCATTGTTCTTAATCTTAAGTGAAAAATCACAGTTTTGATAAAGCTTTATTAGAAGCAAATCAAACACTTGTATTATTATTACATTTGATTGTAAAATAACCTTAAGAAGATCCAGTTAGGATCAGTAGTTCTTGAGAAGACTTTGAACAGTTGTTATTAGTGCTTACTATTGTAATCAGTTGATTTAATAGTGGATTAAGTCCTTGTTTGAGAAAGGCAAATCACTCTTAATAGGGTGAACCAGGATAAAAATCCTTGAGTTTTTATTTCTAAGTTTTTCTACATACTTATTCAACCCCCCTTCTAAGTATTTTCTCACCTTCAAGTTACTCCTCATCAGTTGGTAGATGATGATAGGGCCAACTATGCTAAACTGGTGGCCTCTGTGGACGGCTTCCTTCCTGCTCAGTGTATGACTCATGTCAGGAAGGTTCTTTACAAGGAAAATGGGGGGTTGTAGGTGGAAGCTCGTTATATTAACACTAAAGAGCTCCTCGAGTGTAGCACTTGCGAGAAGGCTCTCGAACGTTTGGGTAGCTTCTCGCTTTTTCTTATTTTATTCGAGATGTTTTTCTTTCCACGTGCTGACGTGCTTGTTATTTTTGCAGGTAAAATGTCTTTAGCATAAGAGAGGATGATAAAGCATGCCCAAGGAAAGATGAAGGGTGGCGCTGTCCTAGGAAGAAGTTGCCTTGGTCAGCGAACGACTCCCCAGCAGACAGGATCAGGGACATCATCGTCAACTCCTCCGGCCACTCAGACGTCGCCTCTTCCCATGAGCTTGAGGCCCAAGCGCGCCCGGACGAATGAAATTGTGGACCTCAACCGGGAGTCTGTCAAAAGCAAGTTTGAGCTGCCTCCCTGTCTGCATAATAAGAAATTCTTCGAGGGGTCCTCCATGTTCATTCCTCGGGCATAATCTCTAAAGCTTAAGGAAATGGACCACCCTAGCAAGCGGGCCATGCTTGCGCGGGATACCTCTGCCTTGATGAGGATCCTAGAGATGGTCGTGGTATATACCGAGGACGGCTCTCTGCTTGAGCTAAAGCTGAAGAAATCCCAAGCTGCAGTGACGACCCTGGAAGAAAAGGTAAAGAAGCTTCAGGAGGAGCGGGACAGGGAGCTCGAAGAGGCTACAAGCAAAGGTCACGAAGAGATGGCTTCGAAGAGGGACGCCCTGGATGCCAAGTTGAAAGTCGCCAAGGACTTGGTGGCGAAGTTGAAAATCAATGTCACCCCTGTTGAGGATGAGCCTAAGGAGACGAAGAAGTTGTTGACTCGATCAGAGTTGGTCGCTCGATTTACTCAGGCCACATAAGACCTTGTGGCCATCAGCGAGGAGACTTTCTAGAATGTTGTGGACCAACTAAAGCTGGTGAACCCTAGGCTCGAGCTGACCACCGAGGGCACAGGTTTCCTTTATACGGTTAAAGAGGGCCAGATAGTTGTCCCCGATTTCTTCTAGTTTGGCAAAGGCGGTGAAGAGCAGGGGGAAGCGACCCAAGATGAGGCTTAGCAAGAGGACCAGTGAACCTTTCCTAGTTTGTGCTTTAGCATGCATGCCATTTGATCAACTTCTAGTTTTATTGTAATTTTATTTTGTGTGGATTGAACCCTTTTTATTGTATCACACACATTTGTGGCCCTTCTTGGTCGTGTTATGTGATATGTATCGGTATGTTGTATGTTTATATCTTGTCTAATACTTTCTAAGTGGCTTGCGCCGTCCAACGCAGTCGTAAGAGGCACTTAGTAACTTGTTATGCTCCGGATATGCTCGATGGATGATGTTCGACAGTGTAGGGTCACGTCGTTTTGCATCGTCGGCCAGTAGTAACCTGCTCGCAGAGCTTTCCTCGCGAGGGATCTCCCACCTAAGTATTGGGTGTTGTTTCCTTTGTGGATCTCGCGTAGGACATGGGCGACCATTTTCTCTTTGACGCATTTGAGGAAGGGTGTGGAAAATCTTCGCCTGTACATCTTGTTCTCGACCAAAAAGTAGGAGCACGATCTATGCCTTACTACATTGGCTTCCTTTGGGTCGGATGGTAGTCCGTTGTATACCGGGGTCATTCAGCAGTGGTCTTCGCCGATGACGTGCACGTCGAGGATCGTCGGTGTTTTTTCGATGCTAGGTCGTGGGAGTATCTCCTAAATGACATATTTGTTTCCCCCTTTCTTCTTCGTGCTGGCTAGTTTTGGTAGGATGTCTGCCCAAACATTGTATTTGCGGGGAACGTGTTTTACTTCCACAGAGGTGAACTTTTCCATCTTCTCCTTAACTAGGGCCAGGTATTCGGAAAAGTTTTCATTTTTGACCTGGTATTCCCCCCGGACATGGAGGGCCATTAGCTGAGAGTCGGTGCAGATGATGACTTCTTCTGCTCCCAAGTCTTCGGCGAGGCGCAGACCGGCCAAGAAGGCTTCGTATTCAGCCTGGTTGTTAGAGGTGGGGAAGGACAGTGTGAGTGAAACTTCGATGAAGATTACCTCCTTGTTTTCCAAGATGACACTTGCTCCTCCCCCTGCCGAGATGGACGCTCCGACAACAAATATGACCCACTTGCGGGCACCCTCGTTCGGTTGGCCGGGAAAAGTCATTTCTACTACAAAGTCAGCTAGTGCTTGTGCCTTGAGGGCCTTTCTTCTCTCGTACTGGATCTCAAATTCGAATAGTTCCAGAGACCATTTAAGCATCCTTCCGGCCATGTCTGGACGACCCAGTAGTTGCTTTATGGGTTTATCCATGCGTACTATGATAGTGTGGGCCAGAAAATAATGTCTCAGTCTCCTTGCAACATTGATAAGGGTGAAGGAAATTTTCTCTATCTATTGATACCTCAGCTCTGGCCTTTACAACGCCTTGCTCGTGAAATAAATGGGTTTCTTCCCGTCAGGGGTTTCACGAATGAGGGCAGCGCTCACAGCCTCAGTTGCGACAACGAGGTAGAGAAAAAGGGTTTCCCCATTTTTGGCCGGGAGGGGACTGGCGGTGCAGATAGGGCTTGCTTCAAGTCGAGGAGAGCTTTGTCACATTCCTTTGTCCATTCGAATGCGGCTTCCTTATGGAGGAGTTTGAAAAAGGGGAGGGCGTGTTGGGAAGATTTAACTACGAAGCAGGAAAGCGATGCGAGCATCCTGTTGAGGGACTGGATGGACTTTTTTGAGTTCGGCGTGGGGAACTCAGAGAAGGCTCTGCACTTGTCGGGGTTAGCTTCAATTCCTTGTTCGATTAGATAGAAGTCGGGGAACTTGCCTGCTCGTACCCCGAACGTGCACTTCTCCGGATTGAAGGGCATCTTGTACTTTCTAGCCTACTCAAAGAACTTCCTCAGATGGGTCGTGTGATCGGATTCGTCCTAGGACTTCACGATCATGTCGTTCATATAAACTTTGATCATGTCCCCAATTTCTCCTCGGATGACTTTGTTCATCATCCTTTGGTAGGTAGCATCGACATTCTTCAGGTCGAAGGGCATTATATTATAGTAATAGTTGCCCGATTCGGTCATGAAGGTCGTGTACCTCTTGTCGCTTTTTGCCATTGGTATCTGGTTGTAGCCCGAATAGGTGTCCATGAAAGATAGCAATTTAAAACTAGAAGAATTATCAACTAGTTTATATATGTTGGGGAGGGGATATGCGTCTTTAGGGCAGACCCTATTAAGATCGGTATAGTCAACACACATGCACCATTTTCCATTATTCTTTTTAACGAGTACAACATTAGACATCCAAGTGGTGTACTTGGCCTTCAATATAAAGTTTGCCTCTAAAAGGTCTTTTACAGCTTGTTCAGCAGCCACCATTTTCTCTAGGGACTGCCGTCGTCTATGTTGGCAACTGCTCTGACGGCGGGGTTGATGGTGAGGTGGTGACAGGCCACATTGGGATCTAACTCGGGCATCTCCGTGGCACTCCATGCAAATAGGTCTGCATTCTCCTGGAGGTATGCTCTCATTTGTTTCCTCGCTAGCTTGGAGATCGGCTCTAATCTTTACTCCTCGCTTGGGGTCGTCGTCGAGTGGGACAAGCTCGAATTCTCCAACTAGGATGGGGCACATCGGATGGGTGGCTTCGCTGCTACTGGAGGGGATGCTCGAAGATGACTGGATCTCTTTACCCTTTTCCCTCTGAGTCTTCTGGTCGTCTTCAAAGAAGCGGTTGTCGAGTTCGATTGAATCGACACGAGGAAGCGAATTCGCCTCGTCGGAGATGTTGTGCAGAGGAGATGGGGAAAGAGTCTTCGGTCTGGCGGTGATTTCATTTAGTCCCTTGAACTCTGCTTCAAAGCATCTCTTCATGGATTCTATGTCTCTGTATAGAGTTGTGACGATGCCTTTGAAGGTGTAATATTTCATCTTCAGGTGTACCATTGAAGGTACGACCACCAGCTCAGCTAGAAATGGTCGTCTAAAGATGCACTGGTATAGTGACAGACAGTCTATAACCAGGAATTGTACCTTGATTGATCTAGCCATTTCAACATATCTGAAGGTTAAGATCAGCTCAACATAACCCTAGGGATTAGTTACCGATCCATTAAAATCCTGTAGGTCAGAGCCCACGTAAGGAGTCAAATGTGATTCGTCCAGCTGGAGCATGGAGAATAGTCGGGAGTACATAATATCAATGAAGCTGCCTTGGTCGACGAGGATTCGTCGAACATCAAAATTCGCCATTTGAGCCCTTACGAGAAGAGGGATGCTTGTGTTGGGGGCTTTGCAAAGGAGTTCCTCGCGGGAGAAGTAGATAGGAACAGACTCTCCCCGGACCCTGTCAAGGGTGGAGTTTCGGTTTGAGCTGTTGCTGATGAGGTGCTCAAATTTCCTCTTGACAGGCCCTACCATCACTTTATTAAAACCTCTTCCGGAGATGACCATGGCGAAGAGAAACGTCTCCAGCGAGCTGTGCACGGAAAAATATGGAGAGGCGTTAAGCCCCTCGGAGATGCAGAAATCATCAGGTTGTGAGACGCTCATCGCGACCTGGGGGTTTACTTCCTCGGAGGAATGCACTTCTTCTTCGACCTTCTGTGCTTCTTGGGCGTCTGGCCGAGGAGATTCCTTTCACTTGGCGAACTACTTTAGATGCTCGTCCCTGATGAGTATTTCAATGGAATCCTTCAGGTGGATACAGGCTTCAGTCGTATGGCCATGGCTTTTGCGGAACTGACATTATTTGGAATTATCAGTGTTGGGTTTGGACAATCTCTGCTTTGGGAACCAGACCCTTGCCTGCCGAAATTCTGAGTTGACGCACTTAATAAGGATCTTTTCCTTCGAAACTGTCAGGGGAGTGTATTTGTGGAACCGGCCGAAGGGTCTCTTGTTGTCTCGGGGCACGCGGGGATGTTCTTCTTGTCTTTTATCTCTTCGAAGGGAAGTCGAGGGCTCGTTGGATCTGGATGGACGGGCGTTTTCCCTGTGCCTAGAATCACAGGCAGAGCTAACAACCTCTTTTTCCTCGTACTGAACATACACTTGGGCCTTGAGGAGGAAGGCGTCCAGCATTGTCGGGGGTCGGATGCCAACAACTTTAGCGAATTCTGTGCAGGGACGGATCCCGCGTTCGAGCAGAAACTTTTATATGTCATCGGTGGTAAAGACTTGGATGACCTCCTTGTTGAATCTTTTAATGTAGGCTCGCAGGGGTTCATCTCTCCCCTGAATGATGGCCTCGAGGGAGGCTTCGGTCTTTAGATGACGCCGATAGGCCGTGAAGTGTCTGGAGAAGAGTCTCCCAATTGCCTCCTTGAGGTGATGGATTCATCAGAAAACCCTTTGTACCAGGTCATTTCCCCCTTCCTGAGTGTGGTTGGGAATAACCTGCACTCAATGGCACCTCGGAAGTTGCGATAGTCAAGCAACACATCGATGTTTTTGATGTGCTCTTTGGGGTCAGTTCTTCCATCGTATGTGCCTAGAGAGGGAGGTTTCTCGAGTCCTTTTGGGAGGCGCATGGCCATGATCTCTTGGGACAACGGACCGTGAGGCTCGTCGTCGTTGCTGCTTCTTGTCCAAGACAAGGAGTGGGCATCCCGTTTTTAGGTAGGATGGCGGTCTCGTCGGGTAGACGGGGTTCGTGCTCGGCCCTTGGATCTGGGTGGAGACGAACGTTGGGATTCTGCCTGGTGGCCTCTTCTGGTCCTCTTGGGTTCTATGGAGAAATCTGGTCGCATTTGCGGATGGTCGGGGTCTCTGGCTATGGAGGCGTCTGATGGTTCCTCTCACGTTGGGGAGGGGGACCCCATCGTTGCTGACATTCTTTCCTCAGCGGAGGGGATCTTGGACGACGGGACTCTTCTAATGCTCCAATCCTTGTGTTCTGGTTGAGGATTAAGAGGTTGGTTTTGTTGAGAACCTCAAGGAGGACTGCCATGGTCGGGTCGGTGTTGGGCGGAATTGGAACTGGCAGGTGTTACAGGAAAAATGGGGATTCGTCGTGATCTGTACGAACAGGGGATGAAGAAGTTGTGGCTACGTCCCTTTGTTCGAAGGTCGTTTCCACCATGAAAGGTGGTGGCTCCATCAGCATCAGCCTTGCTGATAGGGAGAAAAGCAGAGTTACGAGCATCAAGATTATTGTCACGGGCAGCCATGATTAGAAATTTGAAGAATTGTTTTGGTCTTGTGTTCTACAAAGAGAGAAAAGACGGGGATAACAAGTTTCTCACAGACGGTGCCACTCATCTTACTAGTTGATCAGAACTTGAGATGGGCCAAAGACAAGCGTTTGTGATGCTGAGTGTGAAAGAGGATGAGAGAGTATACCTGCAAGGCACTCCGATGATAAAGTAAGAAAATGAGCAAGAGAGAGCAAGAACATAATATGTGTGTTTCAGAGTGAATTTTTGATATATGACCCTCTCAAATGAGAGGGTTTTATAATGCCCCCAACGCTTGGCCATTGGTCCCTATTTTCGGGGCGAGATAACCGTTTACCAAAGAATAGGTAACTGCCAGAACTAGCCGTTGGGATGGGCAGACGTGCCCATAACTAGCCGTTGGCGCAGGAAGAGGCGTAGTTACGGGCACAAGTGTCTTGGCTGTTTCTGGATGGTGGAACCGTGTGTGACGGGCAGAGACTGACGGGGAGAAGTGTTGTGACCAAGGGTAAATTGGTCAGTCTCCCCTGTTGGAGGGGCAGAAAGGTAAACTTTTCACCAAAGAGGTTGGACCTAGGAAACTGGGTCGTTCTAGGAGCAGAAGTGGATTGGGCCATGCCTAACCATTGGGCCAATCCAGAACAGGGTTTGTGTTTCTTTTACTAGAATATGCTTGGAGAAGAGAGATAAAGTTCTATTCTGAAAAATATCTAACTTACTATCTAAAAAGTGAGGAAAGTACATATAGTAAAACAAAAATATGTCATGTTCGCCTAGAGAACACCTTCTTCGCCTAGAGAAGACCATTTTTTGTCACTTTAAGTGCCTCAGGAACAGTTAAACTGCCCTTGGAAAATATCTGAGTTCATAGTGTGAGAACTACTTTGCACAGCGAACTGCTTTGCTACAGCTTCACCTAGCAAACTTTTGGTCCTTTTCCTACTGCCTCTAATTTGGGATGGTTCGTTGTGGCTTCGCCAGGACCTCACGCAGCGAGCATTCACTTTCACCTCTCTAGTGCTCACACAACGAACCTGCTGATTCCTTTTCTTTTCTTTGGCTTCCTTGTCCAATACTTTGTGTCTTAATCATTGATGTGTTATGCCTATATCCTGTACAATAACACACACATCAAGGAATCCAAAGGTATTTGCAATATGTTGAAGAATCACACAAGAACAAGAAATAAATCTATTAAGACATGAGAAATGAGTTGAAAAATTCCAAGAAAGATGGTTCAATTTAAGTCAAAATTTGCACTTAACAGCTACCCAACTGAGGATACCTATACTCCCCAGAAAGATGTTACGTACATTTTAAACTTACATCCCAATCATAGATTTATCTAGGATAAGGAAGCGTCGCACCTATTGGGTGGACGATGGTTAACGACCATGACTACTGAGTTGAGTGCTTTGGCTCAGATTTCGGCCTATATGCCCGACAACAAATTAAACCTGGCCCTTGAGGCTGAAACTTTGCAAAATATGGCTCTTGAAGCCAAAATAGAAGATTATGAGGAAATTGGAGGTCGCCGTTTTAGCCAAACAACAACTTCAAAAAGTCGAAGAATTGATTGCATTTAGGACAATGAGCCTTTAGGGTTTGAAAAAGACCCAGCGAATTCTACAAAGAAGATGCAGACCCAAGATCCCTTGGAGGAAATAGATCTTGGTGATGAGGTAGTAAAAATACCAACCTATATCAGTGCTAAGGTCAAATCAAAAATGAAGAAAAAGGTGGTCGGGTTACTTAGAGAATTTAGAGACCGTTTCGCTTGGGACTACAATGAAATGCCATGATTTAGTCAAATCATGGTGGAGTTTAAGCTACCGATTCGACCTAGTAAAAAGAAAATGAAACAACTACCAAGGAAGTTCGCCCTAGAGATCATGTCGAAGATCAAAGAGGAGATAGAAAGGTTGCTTAAGAACAAGTTCATAAGAACGGTCAGGTATGTTGAATAGTTGCAAATATTGTGTCTGTAATTAGGAAAAATGGAACTCTTAGATTATGTATAGATTTCAGAGACTTGAATAATGTCACACCCAAGGATGAGTACCAAATGCTTGTGGCAGAAATGTTGGTAAATTTAGTCATAGGATCTGAATTTCTAAGTATGTTAGATGGATATTCAGGGTATAGTCAGATTTTTATAGTTGAAAAAGACGTACCTAAAATGAATTCTCGATGCCCGGTTGCTTTAGGAACCTATGAATGGGTAGTAATCCTCTTTAATTTAAAAAATGTTAGGGAAACCTATCAAAGAGCTATGAATTCTATGTTCTACGACTTCATTGAAACATTCAAGCAAGTTTACAATGATGACATAGTTATAAATTCCTCGTCGGAAAATGATCACTTGGGCCATCTTCGATAATCCTTTGAGAGGATGGTGAAAGTGTGCTTTTTGTGTCCATGCATGAGATTTCTTGGGGTTTGTGGTGCACAAAAAAGGCATCGAGATCAATCAAAACAAAACCAAAGTAATCTTGGATCTCAAGCCTCCATAGACAAAGAAACAACTACAATTTTTGTTGGGAAAAATAAATTTCGTAAGAAGTTTCATATCTAACTTAAGTGGCAAGATGTAGGCTTTTTTTCCATTACTTTGACTCAGGAAAGAAAGTGATCTCATATGGGAGAGCGAGCAATAAAATTCTTTTGACAACATCAAGAAATATCTGACGAAACCTCATACCTTGTTACCTCCCAATAGAAATAAGAACATGAAATTGTACATATCTGCATCGGATTCGACCGTAGGAAGTATGTTAGCCCAAGAGGATGAGAATGGAATCTAAAGGGCCATTTATTACCTCAGTTGAATCCTGAATAATGCCTAAACTAGTTATAATGCAATAGAAAAGTTATGTCTTTGTTTATACTTTTCACGTATAAAACTAAAGAATTATATAAAGCCTGTTGATGTTTATGTGTATTCTCATTTTGACGTGATCAAACATATGTTGTCAAAACCTATACTTCACAGGTGAATAAGAAAGTGATCATTAGCACTCACTGAATATTCACTAACTTATTATCCTCTGAAAGCAATGAAAGGCCATATTGTCACATACTTCATTGTTGATCATTCAGTGGTCGAAGCAATAGAAAGTTATGTAGAGACGAGGCCTTGAAAATTATACTTGGATGATTCTAGGCATAAGGATGGAACTGGAGTTGGAGTTTTTATAATTTGGCTAGAAAATATACCAACCAAGTTCAAGTTTAGAATTGAAGCATTTGTTCAAACTATGAGGCTGAATATGAAGCCTTGATAATGAGACTTCAGATTTTATTGGACTTTAGGGCAAAAGAAATTCGAAATAAAAGGTGACTCAGAGTTGGTAGTGAGACAATTGGAAAAATAATATAAGTACATCAAAGAGGATTTGATGATATGCTTTGTTATAGCCAATTCCTTATTGAAACGTTTCAACTACGTCTCTATAAACCATATACCTCAACCAGAGAATCAATAGGCAACTGAATTAGCCCAAATTGCTTCAAGTTATAAAATCTCCAAGGAAAGATTGAAGGAATTGGTTAAAAACAAAGATAAGTTAATCTCAACCAATGGCTCTTCAGAGACACTGTCAGTATCAAAACTTGGGAGGGGGGAGATGAAGTTGAGATATCATCATACTTAAAAAAATCTAAGTTTTTTGAAAATTTTGAAGCCTTTGAAGTGTTAGCCATAAACTTAATGTCAAACAATGATTGGAGAAAATCCATTGTCAAATATTTGGGAAATCCAACAGGAGTGACATATCAAAATATCAAATACAAGGCCCTGAGCTATGTGGTTATGGGGAACAAGTTATTCAAGAAAACCCCTTAAATAATTCATCTTAAGTGTCTTGGAGAAAGTGAAGCGTACTTAGAAATTTATAAGGTACATAAAGGATCGTGTGGCTCTCATCATGTAGGCTAGAAGATGAAATGGTTATTATTTCGAATTTGGGTTTACTAGCCAACTATGTTGAAAGATTGTATAGACTTCGTCAAAGCCTTCCAAGAATGCTAAGGGAATTATTGTATTCAGTACGTACCTGCAAGTGAGTAGCATTCTATCACTAAGCCACGACCTTTTAGAGGATGGGCTTTAGACATAATAGGCAAAATTAAGCCATCATCATTGAAAGGACATAAATATATATTGGTGGAGATAGATTATTTCACTAAGTGGATAGAAGCCATACCTTTAACTAACGTCAACCAAGAAGCAGTAATTAGTTTTTTTCAAAAATCATATTATATACAAATTTGGAATACCTGTGACTATTACCACTGGTCAAGGTTCATTATTTACAGGTAAACAAATGGTAGAGTTTGCCTCAGAATTAAGGTTTAAGTTATTAACTTTAACACCTTATTATGCCTAAGCTAATGGCCAAGTTGAAGCGGTCAACAAGATTGTAATTGGTTTAATTAAAAACATATAGGTCAAAAGCCAAAAAAATGGCAGAGAGATTTAGACCAGGTGCTTTGGGCATGTTAAAACTCGCCTAAGGAGTCGACTAATTCCACACCATTTCGACTAACTTATGGTCATGATACAGTACTCTCTCTAGAGATGCATTTGCAATCAGTTAGAGTTTAAATGCAATTTGAAATTCTAATTGAGTATTATTGGGGTATGGTGCTTGACGAATTAGATGATTTAGACGAAGAAAGATTGGTTGCTCTAGATGTCTTGATACGTCAAAAAGAGAGAGTGGCTAAGACTTATAATAAGAAAGTAAAATAAAAATAATAATGTTAGGAGACTTAGTTTGGAAAGTTATTTTACCCATGGATAAAAAAGATCAAACCTTAGGTAAATGGTCACCAAATTGGGAGGAACCATTTAGAATCCTGCAGGCATTTATGAATAATGCATATGATGTCAAAGAATTGACCCCTGAAGGTCGAATCCTACGAATAAATAGTAAATATTTAAAAAGATATCGACCTACATTATAGGAAATACGTATTAACGCATAATAGAAATTGTACTTTAAAATAAAAAAGCTAAAAACATTAGCCTGAGTATCGAGATGCCACAAGAAATATATTTAAAGATTACAAAAGACAAAATGTTATCAAAAAGGCATAAAAACCATAGTAAAAAAGGTACAAGTCTTAAAAGGGAAAAGACACTTTGAGCTTTTCATATTGGACTTTTGTTGCAGGTAGTCAAAGATCAACCTGTGAAATGGTAGAGGCGATGCTTTCAATTTCAACATCCAAATTACTAACATTCTCAAGATGTTGGACCCCAATCAAGGCTTCTGCATCCAATTTCTCTTGATTGGCCTTTCAAAGTTCAACTTTTATGCATTTGGCTTCCTTCATTTTCAACTGTAATGCCTCAATTTCTTTTTTCCATTTGAGGATGTTTGCATCCAAAGCTGCAACATCTTCATCTTCTTTAAAAAAGGTATCTTTTAATTGCTCACCTTGATTGTTGGTTTCACTATCCAGACTCCATTCCTTTGACCGGGTTTCCTCCTTAGGTTGCAACTTTGTACGTGCCTCATAGTTTCTCTAGAAATCAGCAATGATCTGGTCGAGGAAGGGGGATGCTACCACAAAATTTACAACATCACTAGGGGAATTAAAGACATCAAGTTTCTTCAGTAATGATTTGATCCCACAACCGTGGATGAAATTTATTTTCAAGCACTTCAAATAAGTCAACCTCTGCAAGTTTGGCCTTCAATTGTTTAATCACCTCATCAACAGTCTCAAGTGAAGTGTTTCCTCTAGAAACTGTTGAAGAACTTGAGCACTTGTCATTTAAACTACCTTGGGTACTCGTCATCAGTTTCAGATAGGGTAACATATTTTTCTTTTTCATCTCTGACCATTCCTCTTGAGATAGAGAAATTTTTGGTGATGGAGTTGTCTTGGCAGTCGAAGTTTGTGCAGGATCCTTTTCAGTCTGTGGCACAATATTTAAATATGGTTTCTTAGTTTTTCTAGAGTTGGTAACTTCTGGATCTTCATGGGTATCATTACTTTGATTCTAGATACTAGGCGGAGAGTCATCTTTTGGCTTCTCTTGCTCAAGAACATTAACTTGCGGAGCATAGTCCAAGCCCACCTAATTTTCGTCTTTGCTATCAGCCGTCAAATAAGACTTCTCAAAAGTGTGATCCTTGGCAGCCGAATCATGGGAAGTATTATCATTTGATTCTGTAGGTTGATTAACCTCCCAAAAAAATTCCTTGATGGCAGTATGATGGATTGGAGGGGAATTGGTGGATTGAGGTATGGTGTATTTGATACTCGACATGGGCTCAGTTGAAGGGTTATCTTGCATTAATTTGGGAGTTAATATTTGGAGGTTATTTGAGCAGATAAATTGATAGTTAAAAATAAGTTCACTTTGAACACATCTACATCGGGGCTTGAGTTGGAACTTTAATGTTCAGCAAAAACAAGCTTTCTTGCCGTCTAAATTTTCTTTTTCGCTTTTCCCTAAGTTTGTCCGTTTCTCCTTTTTTTTGTCTTGTTGCTAGGAATAACTTTTTGACTAGGTGAAGTATTTTAAAGCTGGTATTCTTGGGTTTCTTCTTCTTAGTGTGAGTTTCATGGGAAGAGTTTGCGACGAAAATAACTTAGGGTTCGCCATCAGCCTGAATATCAACAAGTTTGCATGAAGAAAAATCAAGTAAGATGTATATGTCAAAAAACTAAACCCAGTTTAATATATTAAAACAAACCTGTGTATCCTTGACTAGAGTTGCTTCGACCTTGGTCTTTTTTTAGGCCACAACATCACTTGTCATTTTCCTATAATCGACCGTTGAAAACATACATGACAAATATAAAAGAGGGGGAAAATAATAATAATAATAATAATAATAATAATAATAATAATAATAATAATAATAATAATAATAATAATAATAATAATAATAATAATAATAATATAAGTTGATCTTAAGGATATTTTACTTTCCTCACCTTTATGTATAGGGGATAAAACCTTGATGTGATCTATGTCGACATGAAGGTGTCCTTTAAAACCGTATATATCATGCTTAGTCGGAGTTACTCGTTTAGTAGGTTTTAGGCTCTCATCTTTTAGTACTTTCAAATTCTTCCCACAAACAAACCACCGTGGAAACGGAGGTCAAAAAGCCAAATTCATCTTACTGGTAGGCAAAGGGGGAAACTTAGGAGGATAATAGTTTAATGCAAACTTGTACTTATCCTCCACATAATGAGGAATCCTTAAATCAGAAAGTTTCGCCATCATTTTTTCCTTTAGAGTAATTGCTACTTCACGAATAGTCCGACTAAGATCATTGGGGTCATACACAATTTTAAAATAGCGTTGGAAAGCTTGGATCTCTTTGATATATTTGTCTCTACCTTTTTGGAACTTGTTGTGCAGGAAAGAGAAAACATATGTTAAATATTGTGATAATGTTGCAACCTCAAGGAATTCTTTTACATGGTAGGATCTCCACCAAGTGTCAAACTATTTGATGCAATAGAAAGTTAGGTGAAAAGGAAAGGGTATAAGAATAACACGATTAACATCATGTCGATCAAGGCGCTCAATATAGTCAGTTTTTGTGTATTCGACATTGTAGAGGCAAAGTTCATTCTTTCGACTGAAAAAGGACTTAGGAAAAGTTGAGCTAACTCCAAATTCATGAGACACCAAATTTGGTTGGTAACACAATATCTTTATAGCCTCCTTGGAAATCCCGAGTATGGTCAAAAGGAGTTTTGGAATGAGGAAAGCTTCCTATATCTCCTTCGATTCAACTTCTTATTCGTCAGTAACATGAAACTTTTGTGTAAACCATTCAGGTCCATAACTTCTATTCACAAAAGGAGCCATAATAGGGGTGAAGTTGTGTCATTTTTCTAGCATCATGAAATATTATGTAAAAGATTTTTGGTCTTTTTGATTTGCATCATCTAAATTCGTTCAAGAAAGTCGAACACCTTCTATGTACCTGTTCTTGATGTCTATACCAACATTAGGTTTGTTGACATTCAAGGAAGTTTTGAACATGGCATTTGGCCAAATTTGTAGCAACCAGTAGGGTCCTGCTAATAACATATTGTCTTTGGGTTTAACATTTTTTAGGGTTTCAATGGCTAGCCCTAAGGATTCATAAAGATAATCTAATATAAATTAACTTAGACATATGTTTTGTTCTCCGTGTAGTTGGTTAGCCAAACTTAAATATCTTTTGGCTACTTTCAAGGACTTATAGTAGAAAATACATCTTGGCAACCACAATGCTAAAAAAGTAATATGTTCTTCATCAAATACTTCGTCGGTGGCAATATCATGGTGGTCTTCGATGTATTTTCCAAAATTGACACGTTTGGTATTGAAGTTGATGGTATCCTCATTTCTCTCAGCGGGGTCGAAAATATCACTAGTTGGGTGAAGGCCAGTGATGGCCTTTACGTCAAAAAGAGTGAGCATAATCATTCCACATGGGAGTTGGAATGTATTAGTGCTACTTTCCTTGAAATATAAAGTTGCGACAAGCATATTTTGATTATAAGGAGGACCAATCCTTGACAACTGAACTAAGTCATAATTCCCTTGATCTTTCCAAGTTTGGCCTTTTTTGGTTTCGATCTTATTTAATAATAAATGTAACCCTTATTTCTTTTGGGTGAAAGGGCGGAACGAAAGACACAGAGAGTGGCAATTATATAGTCTAGATCTACAGGTTTTTCAATACTCACTTTGAGTCTATTACGCTGGTAGGAAGGAAAAAATTCCCCATAACCATTTTGCAAAGTGTTTTACTTTAATTTATTTTCTTTACAGTCCTACTTTTGTTCCATTATCATTTTCTGTTCACTTTACTTTATCCTTTTACAAAGTTTGTCACTTAGTCATTGTCGAATTCCTTTACCTTTTCCAGCAATTCATCTTAGTTTGCACAAGTTTTTTCATTCAGATTTTGACCATGTCAAAAACCTTTACACCGCTATACAAAATTCATAAAGAGTTTAAGCATTATGTCCTAGGATTAACTAATTGATCCTGCAAGTAAACATTTAGAAGAAACTAATACTTGTTTACTAAATTTCACAATAAACATGTGGTCTCTTTCATCTTCCTATGAGCATATTAAACCTGTTTTGATATATGGAAAGAAAACTTTGATTTTTGAAGAAGTTACCAGTAAAATTATTTATGAAGAAAGAATATGGAATGGTGAGGATAACACTTCATCAAACTCAGTGTCGATAGCTAGAGGAAAGCCTTATGTTAAGAAAAACAATGAAATAGGTGTGAGATGTTTGAAATGTGGAAAGATTGGACATGTAAAAAATAAATGTCCTGATGGGGCATGTCAGATAAAGGCTCTGAGTCAAATGCTATCAATGTTTCCTCCTTGTGGGAGATGATGATATTTTTTTTAAATTGAGAAGTGAGTCCTCATGACATTCATGTTGTAATGGAAAAGGACGAGCTATTGTTAGCAGATTAACACATGGGCATTGGTGTGAAGTGTATTGTGAGATTATGTCGATGGTTGAATAACTTCTTACCAACATGGAAGTTGCACCCTTCGACATGTGAAAATTTTTAGAGTGATTTAGTTTCAAGTGAAATATACTCTTTTTCAGTGGAGTATGATATTTTTTGAAATATGGTTGTCTGTGAAGACAATAAAATATTATTTGAATATCGTAGCTTCAAGCGACTATACTCTTTATGGTGGAGTATGATAGTTCTTTATGAACTATGATTGTCAATAAAGACAATGAAACCGGTGTATTATTTTTAATCAAGGTGGAGATTGTTGGGGTTGGTTGAAAATATACACATGTTAGAAAAACTTCAACATTGCTTAGTTTTGTAAAGAAAGATGCACTCAAAGGCTATATAAAGGATTCAAGGTCTTCATTACAAAATGCACCAATCAAAAACACTTTAAACTTGTATTTGAATTTTTTGATATTTTCTCTTATACTCTTGGGTTAGAATGTTGTAAGAGGTAGTTAAATATTCGCTTTGAAGAGTGTGAGTGTATTAGAGTCTTGGAGTGGTTGATGATAGTATATGTACTATAAAAAAATTTACATGTATTATTTTTTAATTGTCATTTGACAACGATCATGATTTTTTTCGGTGTTAAAGTTTTCACGTTAAATACTTATGTTATTATTGTGTTTATCTTTTCCTTAATGTATTTATTTTTCCAAACAAATTGAATAAAATATTTTTAAAATAAGTATTTTTTATACTATCATATTAAATAATTTTGTATAAGAATTCGGCAACCTCAATAAATTTTGTTTAAATAAGCGTATAAAAATTTCCATTTTATATTTAAACGTTTTAGTTTGTATAGAATAAAATAACTAAACTTGTTTAAATAAACTCATAAATTTGTATATATTATATAACAACAATGCTATTCTTACACCCATATTTGACATCAAATACTTACATCGTATGCACTGTTCACCGTATTTATACAGTAAATAATATTTTTAAATAAAAAAATATATTTATGAACAATGTAGTGTAATGTGATGAATAGTGCGTAAACAATGCTTCCGTGAACCGTAGTTTTACTTAGAAAAACAAAGTTGGTTAGTAAAATGTAAAGAGTTGGTTAATAAAATATAAAAAGTTAGTTAATGAAATAATGAAGTTGGTTAATAAACGTTTAAAATTTTAAAAATAATTTTTAATAGTAAAATAAAGTTGATTTATGAAAAGGAAAAAGTTGGTTAATAAAAGGATGAAGTTGGTTAATGTTCAGATATTAAAAATAATTTTTAATAGTGAAATAAGATTGGTTAATAAAATTATAAAATTAGTTAATTAATTTAATAATGATAATAATAAATTTTATATTTTAAAAAAATATTTATTATTGTAAGATTTAAAATAAATAAATAAATAAATATCCATTTAAATAAATAACTTCTCTTTATGTTTTGATTAAATTTTTATTTTAATTGAAATAGAAGAGAGAAATTAATTATAAAATATTAAAATTAGATTCTATTATACTGTATAGTATATCATGGAGTGTAAAGATATAATTTCTCATTATATTCTTGACAAATTTTAAAGTATAATTTTTATCACTAAGAATTGAAGTAGAAGTATCATAGGGTGACTAAGATAATTCAATTGAAATACAGTAGTTAAACTAGATAAATATTAGTTCAGAGAGGGCAGAGTCATCATAGGAGAGACGGTGGTCAGGCAATCCTATGATTTTGATATTTACTTTTTTAAATAGGTATAATATACAATTTTTTCAGTTAAAATTTATATTTAAATGTTTGTCCAGCCAAAAGTGGCACTAAGGTATTTGTCTTGGTTGAATGGTTAAATACCTTTTTTTTAACTATAGGTAGGGGTAGGAATATATTAAGCCAATTAATAAAGACCTATTATCTAGTTTATAGAAATTTAGGTTAAGTGAGCCTTTTTCTTAAAGTATAAAAGATTTTAAGGTTATAAAAAGGGATATATCATAGGACATATAAAAAAAATCTTTTAAATTTATTAGATTGACATATTTAAATAAATATAAATAATTTTAAAAAATCTCATGAACAATTGTAAGATAAGATGTTTTCTTAAATTCTCTAAAATAAAGTCTAAAAAAATCTTATATTATTAGGCATGCTTGAATAAGTTAATGCAAATAAAGATTTAATGTCATTAATCTTTTAATTGGTTTTGTTTATTTAAATATTAGTTAAAATGTTAATTTGCATATGTTTAAATGAACTAGATTTTTAAGTAGGTTAGTAGGTCAACCAGATCTTCAAAAAGGTTATTCTGGGTCTAAAAATAAGCTTACATGTCATGCTCAAGATTTAAATCTTTTAGTAGGTCAGACTTATGCTTGGGAAAACCTATCTCAGCTCAGCCTATTCCCACCTCTTACTATGGTTGTATATGAATTGAGTTAGATCAGGTTTGACCTAATGCGTTACCCAATCCGTTTAAATTTCGAATGGTTTGAGTTCATCCTCCAACCCACAATTTCATAATTAAAACTGACCCTAACCAATCCGATCATTTACACGTTGGGTTGGATTGAGTTTGCAGATTACATATAAATTTTTTTAAAAAAAAATTGATGTTTTTTTTTTATAAAAATTTTGTGACATAAATGATCCGTCTCCAAGGAGGAACGGGTTTCCTGCCCCTGCCCTGCCCCACCCCACCCGCAAAACTATTTTTTTAAAATAATTTTTTTATAACAATAAAAATTAATAATTTAATTAAATAATTAATAATTTTAAGAATAAACATGTTTCTAAAGAGTAAAATAACAAATAAACATGTTTTTCTAATAAAACTATTTCTAAAAATTAAAATAACTCTAATGAATGTATAATAAAATAATTAAAATGAGGCATAAAAGTAAATTAAAATAGACCGGGGCAGGGGCGGATGTGGGGCGAGTAGTAACATCTCTCGGCCCCGCCCCCACACCCGTAATAGATAATCGGGTTTTACTCGCACCCATTTAAATCGGGTTTCTCCCGTTAATTTCGAGACGGATCCGGGCGGATCTGAGTTTTCTTGCCATGTCTAGGAGGCACTGGTTTACACAACCCTTAAAAAATAAGTTTAAAGGCACGTTTGATCTCCTATTTAGGTTTTTTTTTAAACTTTTTTGTCCTCTGTCGAAAAACTCTTTTTTTTTTGTATCTAAACTTTACTTTTTGTGAAATTTTTTGATCTTCATTTCTGAAGACGTGACAATAATGATTATAATTAAAATTTTATTTTTAATAACATATAGGGTATTTATTTCTTTACAAAAATAAATTAATAACTTTAATTAATTTTATAAAAAAAAAATCATTTTAAAAATTTGAAAAGAAAATTTTGAGCCTAAAGTACCACTTTGTTACTACATCATTCCGATACCCAAGATGGCAGTGGGTTATGTATTGATGAACTTTATGAACCATTATGTTATTTGTTATAAAATTAGTGTGGAACTTCATCATAACCATAACCATTACAATACATTTCAATCTTTCAAAAACACCAATATTACTCTCATAAATAGCTATTCTACTAAGAACAAACTTTTTTTTTTAGGTTTTCCACCGCTATTCCACTTAATTATCCAAAGTCCCTAGGGTGTGTAAAATTATTGTTGCCTTTTATCTTTGTAGTTTTAAAAGAGATGAGATATACACCTTTAAATCTTGGAATAAATGACTGAGGTTGTGGTTTAGAAGTTATTGCCTATTGGTCATTTGATTGCTTAAAGAATTGGTTTTTCAAAATATTTGTTTTAAATTTGCGGAAGCGGCCGTGGAAAAATTACGTCTAAGAACAAATAGTTATTAGAATACCAGATATGCGTCTAGCCTTATGGAAATGATAATGAGCAAAATTTGATTCAACACACTAGTCACACTATCAGTTGATTTTATCACTTATTAGTAGAACTAGCACCAATGATCTATAATGCCCACAAAGTAGGCAAATGGACTAAGTAAACTTTGGTGTAGGCAATTTATCAAACTTTTGGTGTGCAATACACTCCAAGTGTGGTTTGGCTTGAGTAAGATGCTTTAAGTTCCTTGTGCAATGTATTGTTGCACTAAAGTTCAAAACAGTAATAAGTACTTACTCAAATGAACCCAACTTATGATATAACTGCTTATACTAAAATCACTTAAATTTTAAGCCAAAATTGAAAGTGCTGAAAAGTAGAGACAAAGATTTGTTGAGGCAGTTCCCCCGCCGTCCTCGCTTTGGGGTACGTTTGCCCTCAATTCTAATAATAGAATTAAGATTAATATATTAGATATCACCTGTAATGTAGAAATGTTTATACAAGAATTGATAAGAAAAATGTACAATCAAGCTCTCTTGAAGTTGATGATGCTATCGCTTCTTGCTCCTTGATTCGAGTCGAATCAAGTTCTCTGATTGTTGTGAGTAGACCTCCGATTCCAGCCCCTTTGTTGAATAACCTTCAGTTCTTCAAACCCTCGGCCCGACTGATCTCGTGCACAAACAAATTGAACCCGGAACACTCTTGAACGCTTCACTGATTTCCGCTACTAGATTGACGAAGACTACCGCTTCTCAATCATCTTCACTCAGCTGAAGTAGGTAGAGATGATTTGTACCGAAAAACCCCCAAAATCTCCAAATCTTGGAGGGTAAAACCTGCTAGGTTTTATCCAAGAAAAAACTGCCTTCAAAATCACCCCGAACCAGATTTCCGATCACGACTTCGGACCTTATCACCTTGAACAAGATCACAATCACCCCAAGAATTGTTGTGTGTAATTGTTGTGTTGTGGATTGTAAAAGATGAAGATTGATGAACTTTGATGGCACCTCTTTCACTTTTCTTGATTTGTGACAATTGACTCAAATTCACAATTGGTGTTGATAAAATGAAAAAAGTTACTATATATAGTAACCAACCAAAAACCAAACTTAACAGCTTTTCAAACATAGTGGGAAGTTTTCAAAAAAATAGCACAAATGCGCGAGCGATCGATTATAGCAGGTCTATGTATCAACGCATAGCCTGCAAATTTGGACAGATTTGAAAGGGCAGCAGTGTGCGTCGACCATAGGTCGGCATACACTGACCCGTGAGAAAAACAAGAGCTTCATGCATCAACACATAGCCTTCCTGCGTCGACTCATAGCCTTCCTGCGCTGACCCGTGAGAAAAGCGTAGATACATGCGCTGACTCAATGGTCGACTCATAGCCTGAAATTCTGCAAAAATTGTTATTTATTTGGTTTTTATGCATTTAGTCATAACCACATATCATTCGTATATATTGTATTAAGTAAAGCACTTTAAATGATATAGGAAGGATATGGTGGCTGGAATATTTGCATTTGTCTTTGTAGAGGCGGAACCGATAATGCCGATTCATCCATGGTTGCAATTTGTCATCATCGAAACTCAAGATCGTATGTTGTATGACGGGTTGCCCTCACATACTCCCCCTTTTTTATGATGACAACCTGTGCGAAACCAATGAGACTCAAATGCAATATTACACCTATGGTAGCATAAGCTCCCCCCTTTCTTTTTCAATCCTGTACTGGTGTGGTCTTCTTGGCTTTGATCTCTTCTCCCCCTTTGATAACATCAAAAACAGACAGAGAACGATTAAGAGTAAAGTGTTCAAACAACAAGATGATTAACAGGTAATATCTAATCATAAACCAATATTCACACATAATATTGACAATGAAAACAATAACGCAATGAATACTCATAGTATAAATAAATGAAAGAAAATGCATTGAGAAAACCCAAATAGTTCATGACAAGCCAAACAACTTAAAGACAAAACATCATAACAATAACAACCAAATAGCATAAATTGAACACAGAAATCTAATGCCCACGGCCACACCCTCGTCCCCTTTCATAGTAATGTGGATGACGATAAGGATCTGCCAAGTAAGTGAATTCCACAGTAATGTTGTTCAAGTAGTTCAAACTGTTGGTAATAGCCTTTTCCTGAGCTTCATGGGATGTAACAAGAGTTTCAAACCGGGCGTCCATTCTGGTGGAGAAGTTGTTGAGCCGTTCATTTTGTGTTTGGAGTTGGTTTTGAATTTGAGTGAATCTCTCATCTTGAGTGCGCATAAATTTTTGTTGTTCGAGTTGCATGGACTGCATCATGCTGAGAATGTCAGACGTGTTGGATTGCTGAGGAGATTGAGGTGCTTCAGTATATCCATGATAAGGATCATAGTATTTTCCCAGAGTGGTCTAGCCAGTGTGTTGCCACTCACCCCATCCTTGATTGTTGTATTCTTCTTCATCCTCAGGTTGAGCTGTGTATGGAACCCAATCAGTATTTGTGTACCCAGTTGACTCAGTATGATGATGATTGTCATATGCCTCATGCACGGGTTCTTCTTCTTTTTCTTCGCCACTTTCTGCACTTTCCTCACTGCCTTCAGACGCTTCAACCACTCTAGGTGTAGTTGCTCTGCGAACAAAACTGTACATTCTTCTTTATTGACACCAATAGTTTCCCATCATTGAGAGAGTCTTTGTGCCAAATTCCTTATCTGAAGAGATGGATGTGTATCAAAATGTTGGATAGACAACATTAGCATCTGTAAGAACTTCCTGAATGAATGACCCATATGCTAGAGCAGTTCCTCTTGCGGAGTCTCGTAATGCGAACATTCGACTGACGATGTAGTAGGGCCAGTTAATCTTAATCTGATTTTTTAGGATGTAGATGAGATGGACTTCAGCCTGTTCGACTCTGGAGAGCCCTCCTTTCTTTGGCCGCAGAATGCGCGCCACAATCCACTGAAGAATTCGCTCACCTGTTTGTAATTTCCCTGCAGTGACGGTTCTCAGAAATGCATCACTATTCACAATATTCTTTGGATATGGCTGTTTTAACATTGAATTTAAAGCCATTTTGAATTCATATCCAGCCACAGTTTGACAATCAGTTACCTCAGGAAGAGGATTTTCACCATTAGCTAGTTGCATGTTGGAGTATTTACTCTACACAGGAGAGTTTAGATTTACCTTTGTGGAGCCTACCTGAGAATGAAAGAACTGACCGCCGAACCTGCCATGGATGCAGGTGTAGAAGACACACACCAAGTCTTCACTATACTTGGTGTTGCATTCCAAGAAGTTGGTAATACCTTAAAACTGCAGCAACGATAAAATTTTGGAAAGATGAATGCGTTCTGCGGTGAGCTTGTAGAATGCATGCTGCTTAACTACCCCCTATTTTCCGATGTCTTTGTTGAATTTCTCAGCAAGAGGTGGAGGAACTAGGGATGCAGCAGTGACTGGTATGGAAGCTGATGATGAAGGTGCTCTTGATCGCTTGCCGGTAATTCTGCGAGAAGAGGAAGCCATTGATGGTGGTTGGAGAGAATTTGAGAATGTAGAGAGAAGGAGTGTGATTGTAGAGAAGGTTATGAGTGTGATTGCAGAGAAGGAGGAATGCCCCTTTTATAGATGAAACTTTTAGGATTTTTGTTTTTGAGAAGAAGGAAGGTCAAGAGACAATAGGCATGGTAGGTTCAATTCACTAAGAATTTGAGTAAATGTGCATAGCATGCTGATAAAGAGTATTTAATGCGCAGGAAGTTGGAATGATTTTGCAGAAAATCTGGGTTTTCGCGCAATGCGTCGACCATACCTCTACATGCGTCGACGCATACTGATTGAATTTTGGCAGATTCAAACGTCTATAAGTGTGCGTCGACCAGTCACCTGTTATGGTCGACTCATACAGGCAGAAAATGCAGATTTTCACATTTATGCATATATGAGCATACATTTGATGCATAAATAGAATGCCACACCATAATAAGAATCTAAGCAGATATAATACATGAGAAATATCATATATACACAGTATTTGTCAGACAGTATCACTTTTTGAGAATGAAATTTGTAGAGAGAGAGAGAGAAACAATATCACCTCTATACCAAGTTAGCTTGAAGGATTATACAATTTTGCTTGCAATAATTTCAACTAGTTAGATTTTCAAAAGCATAATTGTAATGAAAATAAGATGAATCATACAATTATGGCACCCGATTCGAAATATCGAGAATGCCTAGTTCTCGACGGATATGAAAGAAAGGTTCAGTAGCTAGCGGCTTTGTGAAAATATCCGCTAGTTAATCTTTAGTGTTCACATGTTCAAAAATAACATCACCTTTCTCTACATGATCCCTAAGAAAGTGATGGCGAATTTCGATATGTTTGGTGCGAGAATGTAACACAGGATTTTTGGTGAGATTAATGGCACTAGTATTGTCGCAAAAGATGGGGATACGTTCTAGTTTAAGGTTAAAGTCCAATAGTTGTTGCTTAAGCCATAGGACTTAAGCGCAAAAACTATCGGTGGCAACATATTCTGCTTTGGCGGTTGACAAAGCAACTGATACTTGTTTCTTGCTATGCCAACTAACCAAGGAGTTTGAAAACAAATGACACGTACCACTAGTGCTTTTCATATCCGATTTGCAACCGACAAAATCGGAATCAGAGAATCCTACCAACGAGAAATCATTACCTTTGGAATACCATAGTCCATACTTTAGAGTACCAGATAGGTATCGAAGTATTTGTTTGACAGCTTTTAGATGGGATTCCTTGGGACATGATTGGTATCTTGCGCACATACACACGCTAAACATGATGTCGGGTCTAGAAGCAGTAAGATAAAGAAGTGAGCCAATCATACCTCTATACCTTTTTACCTCTACGTCTTTACCATTTTCATCTTTATTCAAGTTTGCGCATGTAGGCATAGGTGTGTCTATGGCTTTGGAGTTTTCCATGTCAAATCTCTTGAGTAGTTCCAAACAATACTTAGTTTGACTCACGAAAGTTCCTTCCTCAAGTTGTTTAATTTGCAATCCGAGAAAGTATGTGAGCTCCCCCATCATACTCATCTCGAACTCACCCTGCATAAAGTCAGAAAATTCTCTCACAAGATTCATGTTAGTTGACCTAAAAATGATATCATCCACATAAATTTTTACCAATATCAAGTGCTTTCCTTTACGCTTAATAAAGAGAGTGGTGTCCACTTTGCCTCTCGAATACCCTTGATCAAGCAAGAACTTGCTCAGACGCTCATACCAAGCTCTAGGAGCTTGTTTGAGTCCATACAAGGCTCTTTTTAGTTTGTAAACATGATCAGGATATTCGTGCGACTCAAAACCCGGAGGTTGAGCAACATACACTTCTTCATTAATGAAACCGTTAAGGAATGCACTCTTAACATCCATTTGGAATAACTTAAAGTTTTTCGCACACGCGAAGGCAAGCAAAAGGCGTATAGCCTCGAGTCGGGCAACCGGCGCATAAGTTTCCTCATAGTCGATGCCTTCCTCTTGGTTATACCCTTGCGCGACTAAACGCGCCTTGTTACCGGTTATTACTCCGTTTCCGTCCAACTTATTCTTAAACACCCATCGGGTGACGATTACTCGATGTCCTCGCGGAGGAGGGACAAGGTCCCATACCTCATTTCTCCTGAACTGATTAAGTTCATCTTGCATTGACAAAAACCAGTTTTCATCAAGTAAGGCTTCTTTAGGGTTTTTATGTTCTATTTGTGAAACGAAAGCGAAGTGATAACAAAAATTACTTATCTGAGATCGGGTGGTAACACCCTTTGATATGTCTCCGAGAATGTTGTCAATTGGATGGTCTTTGGAAGACTTCCAAGCTTGAGGGAGATCATCTTTTGGAGGCGGATGAACTTCCTCGGTTTCCTCATGGTGGATATCTTTTTCCTTCTCAACTTTAGCTTGGTCAGGCTGATCAATTCCTAGCTCGACATCTTTGAGTATGTCTTCTGTAGATGTACCTGCGCCATGAAAAACACTACCTTTTCCGACATTTCTCGGATAAGATTCATCAAATGTTACATGCACCGATTCTTCGACAGTAAGTAATCTTTTATTGTAGATTCTATAGACTTTACTCGTTTGAGAATATCCAAGGAAAATACCTTCGTCAGCCTTAGAGTCAAATTTATCCAAATTTTCCTTTCCATTATTTAAGACAAAACATTTGCAACCGAAAACATGTAGGTGAGACACGTTTGGTTTGCGCCCTTTTAAAAGCTCGTAAGGTGTTTTGTTTAGAATGGGGCGGATGAGCACCCTATTCAAAACATAACAAGCCGTACTTATGGCGTTGGCCCAAAAATATTTCGGTAGTCCACTTTCATTAATCATTGTTCTTCCCAACTCTTCTAAAATGCGATTTTTGCGCTCCACCACCCCATTTTGTTGGGGAGTCCGTGGAGCGGAGAAGTTATGATCAATACCGTAATTACCGCAATATTTTTCAAACAAATGGTTTTCAAACTCACCTCCATGGTCGCTTCTAATTGACACAATGTTTGTGCTTAATTTATTTTGGGAAAGTTTGGCAAATCTCTCAAAGGCGGCGAACGTATCGCTCTTGCTATCCAAAAAGATAGTCCAACAAAATCTAGAGAAGTCATCCATTATTACAAACCCATAATAGTTTCCACCTAGGCTTTTAATTCTAGATGGCCCAAATAAATCCATATGGAGAAGCTCGAGAGGTCTCGTAGTTGAGACAATATTTTTGGATTTAAAATAGATCCTCATTTGCTTTCCTATTTGGCAAGCATCACAAAGGTGATCCTTGGTAAATTTTATTTTGGGGAGACCTAAGACTAGATCTTTTGAAACTACTTTATTTAGCAAGTCAAAGTTAACATGTGCTAAACGCCTATGCCATAACCATGAGTCTTCACTCATTGTCATGAGACATTTGTCACTTGTTAAAGATACCTCATTCAAGTCTAGCCTATAGATGTTGTTCACTCTTAGGACATTAAACATATTCTTCTTGTCATCATTATGCACAATTTTGTAACACTCTTTTGAAAAAGATACATTGTATCCTTTGTCGCATAATTGGCTAATGCTAAGTAGATTATGTTTGAGACCCTCGACAAGCAACACATCGGAAATAGTAGTGGAAGAACGGTTACCTACACTACCTTTACCAAGTATTGCACCACGATTATTGTCACCATAGGTTACATACCCTTTCTTCTTTGCCACGAAGTGGATGAATAAGGATATGTCTCCGGACATGTGTCTTGAACATCCACTATCGAGAACCCATCTTCTCTCGGTGGTCTCGACACATTGTACCTATGAAAAAATAATCAACAAGAGGAGGTACCCAATGGCATATTGGGTCCTAATTTGTGAGTGACAAAGTGGTTGCATTTGGGAAACCATTGATAGATGCCTTTAGGAACCAAAAATCTCCTAAATCGGCACTTAGCAATGGAATGGCCTTTCTTGCAACAATATAAGCATGAGAAGTCAACTTTAGAATTGCCTTTGCTCTCTTGATCCCTTATTACATATGTGTACTTTTGATATGGATTCACCATACTTTTTCTAAAATCAGATTTATCGATAGCAAATGTAATTTTGGGCTCAAGAGCCTTGTTAAGTTTGGCCTTTAGGTTTCTAACTTCACCTTGCCAAATATAACAAGTATCGCATCCAAAGTTGAGGAATCTGCTAGGATCCTCACAATCTGATTTATTACTTTCTACCATGGAAGCCTTAAGTTCCTCAAGTTTCCTTTCAGACTCTTTGATTTTGTGCTCTAGGTAAGTAAAAATTCTTTTATTAGAGGCAAGTCTCTTAAAGGCTTCTTTTGCTTCATCGTGTAAAGTATTAAATGCGACTTGTAATTCGAAATGAGACATATTTGAGGAGTTTTCATATTTAGAGTGACGTACCTGTTTTTTCTTATTCTTTTGGTGTGCGGAAAGACATAAGTTCACAGATTCTTCTTCATCACTTGAGATTTCATCAGAGGAGGAGGAGTCGTTATCGCTTTTCCAAGCTATATATGCTCTTCTCGGTTTTGATGATTTCTTATGTGATTTAATAGATTCCTTTTCTTTGCCCTTCTTGTTTAAAGGACAATCCGGTTTGTAATGACCGGGCTTTCCGCATTTCTAGCATGATCCTATGGTTTTACTTCCTTTGGTGTCATTATTTCGCGAGTTCCTTGATTTCTTTCGGAAGTTGACAAGGTTCTTTTCTGAGTGTTAAATGTCGTTCTTTCTCGCATACCGATTGTAGCGCTTTACGAACAACCCCATATCCTCACTCTTGTCATCTTCTTGATCGTCACTTGATGAATAATCACTGTGCTTCTTAGATTGAGACTTCGAGGAGGAAGTCTTGAGAGCAATAGATTTCTTCTCAACAGTCTTTGTTTTGTCCTTCTTTTCTTTCTTTTCATGTTGGTCGAGGCTTAGGAGTACTTGTTTGTGAAGGTGAGATAATACTTAGAAGGGGGGGTTGAATAAGTATGAAAGATTAAGACTTAAAAAAATCACACAATTATTTTTATCCTGGTTCGTTTAAACAACTACTCCAGTCCACCCTTCCTAGAGTGATTTGCCTTTCTCAACAAGGACTTAATCCACTATTAAATCAAACTGATTACAATAGTAACACCTAAGAACAACTGTTCTTAGTCTTCTCAAGAGCTACTGATTCCAACTGAATCCTCTTAAGGAATAACCTTTACAATCAATGTAAACTAAATACAAGAGTATTAATGCTTCTATAAAGCTTTTATCACAATAGTGATTTTTCTCTTAAGTTTAAGTACAAGAAATTCTAAGAAGAATATGAAAGAATGAGAGCTTAGAATAATATGATTTCTTTTCAGCAAATTGTGTAACTGAAGAATGTGGTGGAGTTCTCCTTTTATAGGCAGCTGATCCAAGGATGCTGAGCGTTGAAAAGAGAGTCCCAAAAAGGTCTGAGCCTTTTTGTCTTCACATCAAGTGACCTTTCCTTGAAGTAGATAACACAGAAAAATCCTTTTTGTCTGTGTAATTGTGTCTAGCACAAATGAGGAAAGAGACGTTGATTTACTCCAACGGATATATTCTTGAATATTTCTTCTTCAGTTTTCAGCAAGTTCTTCAGAGTCTGAATGGATCAGAGTCTTCTAATAATATTCAGAACTATGCTGTATCAGAGTCTTTTGCAGCATGTGTGCTTTCAGTGTGTTGATCATCAGAGCATATTTGACACAGAACTTCAGTACTTGGCAGCGTTAGTACTATCAGAAACTTCTGTAGATTTATGCTTTGAGAAACTCTTCAAATAATATCCTTCTTTGCTTCAGATGCTTCAGCTTCAGATGCTTCTGACTAGCTTCAGATGCTTCTGACTCAGAATGTTCTGGAGCTTCTTGCTTCAGATCCTTCTGGAGACTACGCTCAGGATCTTCTGTAAAATGCATCTGGCGCTTCAGAGTCAGGATAACTTCTTGTATACAATACAGATTTGCTTCTAGAGAGTTAATTTCATTTCAATCTGCAGTAAAACTCTCAAACAAATTTTAGAGTATATAATTCTTAAATATAAAATTTCCTAACAGTTATCATCAAAACAAAGAGTTATTATTAAGAACCAATATGTGTTCTAACAATCTCCCCCTTTTTGATGATGACAAAAAGTATCAGAAATTTTATTTAACTGAACATAAAGAATTATAACTCCCCCTGAGATGATGAATCTCCCCCTGAGTTAAATAAGAAAAAGGAATAGAAACTTCCCTTTTGTCTTGAGTAAACTTCAAAGTTAGATCTTGTTTGTTCTTATAACATTTTAGGGTCAGAATGTCTTGCAGATATAAGATTCAGAGTTTGATAATAGACAAATGATCTGAGAGACTCAGAGTTTCTTTTATATAGTGTTCTTATCAAATGTTCTGAAATAGTCAAGTTAAATGTTAGATAGAATAGATATGTCTGAAGATTCATTCTGGTGAAGTTATATTAAACAGTTCAGATCTATATTTTCTCCCCCTTTTTTGTCATAAGCAAAAAGTAAAACTTTTAAAAAGACAAATAAAAGGAAACAGTAAATAAGATAATTCAATGGAGAAAACTTGATTCATTCAAAAGATTAGAGCAAGAGTACATAGGTAAGCATCAGAAGACATAGCAATAAAGTTCAGATGTAAACAACAGATGCAAAAAAAAACATTAGAATGAAAAAGAATCTAAGAGTGTTTGGACAAAAGCATCTTCAATAGATCTGTAATCTCAGAGGAGGATTGCTCTTGCTTGGACATCCACTTAGTCATAGTTTCATTCTTCTCATCTTGCTTTGACATCCATTCTGTCATATCCTCAGACTTCTTATCCTGCTTAGCCATCCAGGATTTTATCTCCGACTGTCCAGCCTCCAGAGCAGCAATCTTGTCTTCAAAGTATGGATGTTCTGTTTTTATCTCAGATGAAGAATTAGGAGGTTCTGTAGCCTGAACAGAGTCAATTGCCATTGGTTCTGTAGATCCTGAAGAGGGTTCTACCAGAGTCATAGTCAATGCATTATCAGTAGAGTCTGTTTATGATGGAGGAGCATCTAAACGAAGCAGAGGTTCAGTTTAGTTGACAGTCCAGAATAGAGTCCTTTCAGCTCTGAGCTTTGCCTCATCAGAACAGACGTTCTTCAGATTTGAAGCTACAGTGTTGAATCTGTTTATGAATCTGTTCCAGATGATGTCAGATTCTTTGGCATCCATTGTTTCTGAGCATTTCTTCTGAACAGTACCTAAAGACATCTGTATTTCTTGCAAAAATGTTTGAAATAAATGATCAATATTAAGTCTGGGCAATGGTCGTAGCAAGGTTTCCAGAGTGATAGGTTTAGGTTGGGGAGTTGGTGGAAAAAGTGATTTTTGGATGGAAATCAGAGGAGGAGGATAGTATGGAAAGAAAGGAATTTCAGGTTTTTGAGGTAGGGATCTGTTTAAAGCATTAAGCAAATGAGGTTTTGGTCTTGTGTGAGGGTAAACAACATCAAAAGGTTCATTTGAGTATGGTTTGAAAGCAGATTTTGGTGGTTCAGCAGATGCAACTGTGTTATCAGATGCAAGTTGCAGAGCTGAAACAACAACTTTACCAGATGTTGCAGATAAGGTTGCTAAAGATCCTACATTGGACATTGATTGAATGTATGAAACAAGTACAGATGGAAGAGCCTGTTTGAGTTTTGGTTTCAGAGGTTTAAAGGGGTCAGATGGTTCAACTCTGTCATAAAAGTCTTTCAGTTTGAAACCATAAGACAGATTATGAAAAAGAGAAGAAACTTGTGCACATGATATAGAAGATGTTGGATTGGTGTTGCACCCCAAAATTTGACCAACCGGGTCCCGCATCTGGCTCGATGTTTCGACGCATTCCCGCATTCGCATCTGCATATCGCATACAGTGCATATTTTCATTTGTTTTGATTTTATCGGGATCACAACTCTCGTCTCGCGTTTCAGGTGTTTTTAATCAGTTTAGATGGGTAGAACCGTATTTTTGGGATATTTCGGTGCCCGTTTATTTTTACCGGCTATTTTGGTGCGCTCTCGCGGTGTTATTTGTCGTTCGGTGCTTATTTTGTTCCTCTGGGAATTGTTGTGATTTTTCTGGATTTTATTGACCATTTTTAGATCTTTTAATAGTTTTTAAATCATTTTTAGGATAATATAGATTTTAATAGGATATTAATAGGAAAATATATTTTTTATCTTTTTAGAATATATTAGATATTAATTGGTTTTGATAGAAATATATAGTTTTTCTTTTAATATAGAAATATTATAGATTTTATTTTGGTTTTATAGAATAGTAGATTTTCTTTTAATAGATTTTCTTTTAATTAGTTTAATAAGAATTTAGATATTTTAGATATTAATATAGATTTTGTAGATTTTAAATGGTTTTTTTTATATATAGTTTTAATAGCTTTAAATCAGATTTCAATCATTTTTAGAATAATAGGTATTAATTAGTAGCTGGAGTAGTAGCTGTTAATTAGGGTTTAAGTAGTTTTAATTAGGTCATTAATCCATTAGCAGTTTAATTCCATTTTGTTTAATTCGTTAATCCACATTAATCCAGTTTTGATCCCATTTGTTGTTTTTCATCCGTTTCAATGCAGATTGGGGGAGGCAGTTTTCGTTTGGGCCCAATTGGTGGAGGCCCAGAGTTCTTTTTTCAGTCCATTTTCGTCCAGATCAGTCTAGAACATTCCAGAATTTCCAAGGGTATATAATCAGCAAGCCACGTGTTGCACTCGAGGGACCCCACGTTACTCATTCACCAGCTGCCACCTCATCTCCACTCAGATTCCACTATCTCTCTCTCTCACTCCCAGAAGCACACGCGTCTCACATCTCAGCGACCGCCCACACGTGGCGTTGTGCATGCACACCCTCAGCCACCCTCTGTGCCACTTGTCACTTCCTTCAAGCCTCACCGGGACCCTCATCGTCGGCCATGCAGCCGCCGGCCGGACCACTCGCCTCCACCGTAACAGTCGCCGGAGACCGGTAAGGTCGCCGGAAACTGCAAAAAGCTCCATAATTCATCTCTCTTCTCCGATCTCTATCGATTTTCTCCAATCATGTTCATCATCAATAATCTTCGTATCATTTTCCAGAAAAAGCTCAGGTTTCTCTAGTTCTCAGTTCTTCATCTTCATCAAGAACAACCGGGAGTTCATCTTTCTTCAGAAACTGACCACCACCATCAGTCGTTCTTCGCTTCTTGAATCTTCTCCAGAAAGCATCTTAGACTTAACCAGCAATCGTCAAGATTTTGCATGCAACCTCAAGGACATTCGTCTCAAACTTAACGTGATTGCCACCTTCAGGATCTCAGATTACTCAGCGTCTTCATCACTTTTTTAGAACAACAGCATCGTCATCATCGTTCTTCAACAAGTTCTTAGGAGCCTTACGTTTTTCAGAAACTCCTTGGTGTTCTTCAACCGCGTCTCAAGAACGCCATCCAAACTTCTTGCTGTTCAAGACTTCCGTTGATCTTCGTCAGTTCTCGAGAGCTCCGTTGAAGGTCGTAACCGCCGCCATGGATCTGTGAAGGTCATCTGAGAAATACGCCTGGGTTCTTCGTGGATCTCGCTTCGTGTCAACACCTCCAGTTTCGCCATCAGCTACTCGTCTCCAGTACTACTCCAGGTTTGTCTTGAATCCCTCCAAGTGCTTGTAGCTAGCGGATAGTTTATCTGAGCGTTGGATTTAGAGTTTGAAGCTCGGTGAGAGATGATTAGGTTAGGTTTTAGATTGAAATTTGTGTTTGTGGTTAAGATTTAGGGAAGGTCTTGTTGATTTTGGATAGAAGGAGGTTCGTTTGCAGATTTTGGTGAGAGAGAATTGGAGAGCACCAACGGCTAGGGTTAGTGTGGGATGAACAGTGACCAGAGCAATGGAGAAGAAGGTGGGTTTTGTGGTTAGGGTTTCTGATTAGGTTTTGGGCTGGGTTAGGCCCAGCGTATGATTGCTGAGATTCACCCCCCGTTTTGCTCAGTTCCCCCCCCTGCGTGAGAGTTGAAGGAACTCTGGGACTGGGCCTTATGCCAGAATGCTATTCGCACACCCTCATGCTAGGCCCAAACTAAAAAAGCACATGAAATCTCTAAGTTCCACACCCCCAGCGAATTCTGTCTGTTTTTATTTTTTCTGAATGTTAGTGGGCTTAGCCTGATTACTCTTCACGCCCCCCTGATATGAGCCCACCTGGAATTTGAACTGGGCGAAGATGCTATTCTCACCCCCCATCCCTTTAATTCAATTTCTTTTGATTTTATTCCTTTTATATTGCTTGCATTTTCAATAAATCATATAAAAATGAAAAATTAATATTTTTTGATTCTTGTTTTTTCTATGGGTCAATAATTCTGTCTAGAAAATTATAAAAAATAAAAATTGCATCTTATTTTTTATTTGATATTTTTCCCATATTTTCCAAATAAATGCCTATTTTAGGTATTTCATTTCATACATGATTTTGATAAATTTTGTTCTAACAGTTGCTTTAATATTTTTTGTCCATTCTTTTTAGGTTGATTAATAGACCTTGTTAGCTTGTACATACAATTTAGTGCATATTTTTAGGAATTAATTTTAGGTGTTTGGTTTAGGTTTGAATAACATGAACAAAATTAGGGTTTTAAATCAACTTAGGTGAGATAGTTTAATTCTTTTAGGAAATTTTCATTTGATTTTTGGGGTATGGACTATAGGGGTTATGGGTATAGGATAGATCCCCTTAGAAATCACTAGGATTCCCCTACTGCTACTAGTATATACTGCTATATTTGATTGATTGGTGTGGTGTGCCCTCTGGGGATTACTGATTTGTCTGTGTGGGTATTGGGATTGTCTGGGGATTGGGGAGCTGAAGACTTGTGATGATGGAGCCATTGGAGGTCCAGAGCTTGAAGACCAACTTCCAGAGTGGATGAGGAGATTCCTGCTAGCAGCTGTTGAGGAGATTAGGGTTTAGGAGCTAGGCAGAGCTCTAGATTAGAAAGCTTGTTTCTCAAACATGGAATGCTTTGTCTGCATCCATCCTTTCTCTATGATTCAAAGTCTCTTTCAAATATCCACCTCCTTCCTTTGGAAGGATCAGTGAGTGTATTTGAAAGATAGAACTTTTGAGAGGAAACTGTCTGTTTAATGTTAACAGTTGATGAACCACCCTTGGTAGGTAATTAACCGTCTAACATTCATTCACTTCATCTGGTTGACTGATATTCCTCCTGGAGCCTGAGACTTGAAGAAAAGCCATTATAGATGGAAGACTGATGATCAATACCTTGCTGGGAGGCTGTGGAGATGGAGGTTGATGCTTGTAGCTGATCGGAGATTACTTGAAGTCAGACGTTGATGCAGAGCTGCTGTGGCTGTTTATTTTTTCTGCTGTATTTCATTTCATGATGTATTGATTGGTTTTCCTGACTGTATTGTTTGTTGTTTACCCTGTTGGGTTGAAAGTGGAATCCTGTTCACTTTTGCCTATTGTTTTCCAGGTTCGAGGTTGAGTGGGACTCCCTTGCCTCGCTTGTATTGCTGCATTCATGCATTTTACTGCTTTACTGTATATATCTGATATTGTTTTTGTTTCCGCTATTTCCTTAGGATCTCTGTTTCTCTCTGTGCAAGAGAGGAGCATGATAGACATTAGGTCTTAACCCATGCATGATAACATTAGGTTAGTTTGATTCCCTTTGCAACCGTAGGTTAGAGTTCTGTCTCTCCTTCCTCAAAACTAACAGAAAAACACAATAAAATTTCAAACACAATAAAAGACACTTCTTCCATAAGAGAATATGAACTCATCAAAACGTCATTTTTGTCCGCTTGGACTGCTAATCAGAAAACCCTTTTTCAAAAGGAATAAAATCAACCAAGACAGACTTGTGTCGTACGTGGCCCGAACTACGTTTGCTCTGATCTTCCATGCAGTGTGGAAGTACGTAGGCATATGATGCGATATCCTAGCGAGCAACCTTCCCCTCCTTTCCCGTAGGTAGGCGAACTACGTTGACTCTGATTTCTCGTTCCAGACGGGAATACGTAGGCATAAAGTGCGATACTTTGCCGAGTCATTTTATTTTCTTTTTAACCCTTGACCTTTAGTTTAGATAGAATAACAATCCATACCCGAAAACAAGCGTGGATCCCGTCGAGTACGACGGACGTGAGGGGTGCTAATACCTTCCCCTTGCGTAACCGACTCCCGAATCCAGGTTTTGGTTGCGACGACCATACCTTTCCCGTGTTGTGCGAGGTTTACTCTGAGCGTTTCCTTTCCCTCCCGTGGGATAAATAACGCACGGTGGCGACTCTTCTGTTCAGCCGACGCCGATTTTCGCAGTAGCGACAGCTGGCGACTCTGCTGGGGATCCAACGTCCCCTGGCTGCTAAGGACTGCGATAGTTCTTATGCATTTGGGATCCAACGTCCCTTAAGAGAGTCAATCCTAACGCTTGTTTTCCCGTTGAGGATTTTGTATGGATTTATATTTCTGACCTTTATTTTCAGCATTATATATATTGATTATTACTGCTGTTTTGGGGTGTGATGGGAGGTTCTATGATTGAGAGATAAGCCGGACCTGGGCTTGAGTGCACCTAGAATTAGAGTAGAAAGTAGTGGGCGCGTGCCGGCTTTGCTTGCATTAGTGTCTCATGAAATCTACACTCGGACGAGGTTCTTCTGGTTGGCTTCTTTTTCTACCCTTTGGGTCGAAGGGGTTGTTGGTCAGCTGAATTGTCGACTCCGGGAACCGATCATTTGGAAGTTGGCTAAGTGAGGCCTCTTCAGGATTTGATGATGCCACTCCTTCTGGGAATCGTATCATCAACCCTGAAAGTCTGTGACGCCGACGACCGCATAGGATGCCATACCTTTGTCAGTTACTAGGACATCCACCTGTGAGAGGGTTTGGGGTTATGCAGGTAACTAGACCTTCAGACTACCGATTTATTTCTTGATCAGAGATCCTGGGTATTGAGGGAGAGTTATGAGGTCTGTCAGAGATCATTTGGAGATGTGTTCTGAGGTCTGTCAGAGACCAGTTGGAGAGGTGTTCTGAGGTCTGTCAGAGACCAGTTGGAGATGTGATTTGAGGTCTACCAGAGATCAGTTGGAGTTATGGTTTGAGGTCTGTCAGAGACCATTGTTGGAGCTTTGTTTTAGGTCTATCTGAGACCGGGGTTTGAGGACTTCTATAGAGTCTGTTTGAGACTTCTTGATATGGTTCAGGCTATTCAGCTACGGCAGTTGGTCCCTGTTGCATGTCACTTGCATTGCATTGTTTGCATACTCATTATCATTGCATCCCATTAACGTGTGTCTGTGCTGCAGGTGCATTTGCATATCCTCCGATTCTAGTGCCCAGGCTTCTGAGTGTTGACTATGGCCGGTTTGAGGAAAACAGTTGCGTATAAGCTGCCTTCACCTGATATTACTTCTCTGCTCGGTCTGATATCTCTTGCTGATGAGGAGGTTAGGAGAAGCTTCAGAATGAGTCATGGGAGATTACTGAGATTAGTCTACAAGCCCACTACTGATGAGATGAACGGGTTGTACACCTTGATGCAGTTCTACGACCCCGCATTGAGATGTTTTACGTTTGCTGACTTCATTCTAGGGCCTACCATTGAGGAGTATGTGGAGTTTACTGAGCTACCCGTGCAGAACAAGGTTCCCTTTATTCACTTTGCTGCTGAGCCCAAGTTGGAGGACTTAGCCAAAGCCTTGCATATGGACGCTGCAGACCTATTAGTGACTTCTTGGCTTGGGGTTTCAGGTTTCTCTCTTGACTTCCTGGTTGGCAAAGCTCAGGAGTATGCCAAGAGTGGATGTTGGGTGGTTTTCAATGCTATTTTGGCTCTATGCATTTATGGAATTGTGTTGTTTCCTAACTTGCCCAATTTCGTAGACTTGGACGCTTTCCATCTATTCGCTGCCGGCAATCTAGTGCCAACGTTGATCGGAGACTTCTACCACTCCTTGCACTACAAGAACGAAAACAGAAGGGGAAAGGTTGTTTACTGCTGTGCTCCTTTGTTGAATATGTGGTTCAAGAGTCATCTTCCCAGGAAGGGATCTTTTGTGGAGAGTGCAACCACCGCCAGCTGGTCAGAGCGCCTAATGAGGCTATCTTCCGAAGACGTTGAGTGGTTTGATCGAGACCTGCTAGGGGCTGAGCTTATCTTCAGTTGTTCTGGGTACCCTAATGTCCCGCTGATAGGAAGAAAAGGGTGTATCAACTACAACCCGTCATTGTTGGTCCGTCAGTTCGGATATGCGCTGAAGAACCCACCAAAGGAGGAAGAAGTACAGGAATCTCTGTACTTCACCGGTGATTTGAAGGGGGAGTTATTGGCCAAGCTGCAGCATGCCTGGACGCGTATCAACCGAAGAGGGAAGCCGTTGTTAGGGAAGAACGACTGTCAGGCCTATGCACCTTACAGGGTTTGGATCCAGGAGAGAGCAAGTCAGTTGCGGATGCCATTTCCAGATGCGCCAGTCCTTGTTCCTATTCCGGTAGCAGAGCCAACTACTGTTTCTAGGGAGGCCTACAAGCAAGTTGTGAAAGAGAAAGAGGCCTTGATGAAGATCAACGAAGGGTTAGAGCAGGAACTAGCCAAGATACGCAGTGAGAAAAACAAGGCCGTGCATGCTTTCCAACAGCAGATTGAGCTAATGAACAGGTTAGGGGCTGAGTTGACTGAGGAGAGGAAGAAGCGCGAACGTCTGGGGCAAGAGTTCAGAAGCTCCCATGACATGCTTGAATCCAAAAAGAAAGCACTTGACATCGCTCACCGAGAGATCTCTTCTTGCAATAAGACTTGGAATGCCACGCTCACCAACAATAAGAAGAGGGAAGATAAGTTGAAGCAGCAAATTTCTGACCTCGAAGAGCAGTTGAAGTCCAGCATCAGGAAGTGTGAAGAAGAAGTGATGACCCGGTATAGTCTCCAGAACGCACTGAACAAGGCCATCAAAGGCAGAGATGAAGCTGTGTCTCAGAAGCGTAAACTAGAAGATCGCTTCGGAGAGGGGGCATGGGAAGAAACTGCTGAAGACGTGCAACGTGTTCTTAAGAAAAGAAACCAACTTGTTGAAGGACTGATTGCTCGACCAAGCCATCCGGAGACCAATGAGCTGCTAGAAGAGTACCAGACTTATGGGAGGATTTGATCATTTCATGCAGTAACTTGTATGCTTTATTTGCATAGTGCTGACCATCACCAGGATTGTTGGTTGAGGTCATGCCTTCTTATTGTACTCAGTGATATTGTATTCTTGGCCTATTGGTTTTCTCTGCAATATATGAGGCTTTCTGTGATTCAGCTCCGATCTTTGTATTGCTAGCACTGTCACCGCACCGGCACCTTCACACTAGAATCGGGGAATGAATTTCCCTAATGCACAGACACACACGTTGCATTGCATTCATATTCATATTGCATTACAGGTAATTATTAAATTGTATCTCATCTCCTGTATCCACCAGGTCCTCCAAAGATCAGCGACCGAAGAATTCCCTGGCATTCAACCAGAAGCAGCAGCAAGGAAGTCATGAGTCAGGATCCGACTGAGATGCAAGACGTGCACGACAACATAATGCGGCTCATACAGGTAATGGAAGCCATGGCCGAGAGTCAGAAACAGTTGCAAAATATGGTGCAGCCTCTGATTGCACGGGCTAATGATAGGGCTGCCGACTTTGCTCAGCTAGAGAATCATGGTTCTCTCCCAGGCCGCATACGCCAACTTGTGGGGATAGCCATCAAGCAGGTTCAAGCAGAATTAACGGATGTTCGAGGCTAGCTGGGGCAGTTCACAAAAGATATGCAAGCGTTGCGCTCGAATCAAGAGGCGCTAGAAGAAGAGAACTGCCGATTGAAAGCACAAATAGGGTTGATGGCGGAAATATTAAGAAACGTACTCAGGAGAGAAGGAGGGCAAATGTCTGAAGACGCGACTGGCTTATCTGCTCCTCAGGGGTCTGAAGAACCGTTACCCACGCATGATAGGCGTAAGAGACCCTCTCCACGATTCGAAGCTCAGGATTCTCCTCGTCAGCAGTCGCAATTGATCTTTCAGGATAACTCAAGAAGGTGTGGTAAGAGGATGAGGTCTTCTAACAGAGTATTTGATGAGATCCCTATGGATTATGATCAGCTGGTGCAACTCTTGTTCCAACTTCAACTGGTTGAGCCCCGCATTTTGGTTCCATTAACAGGGCAGCCGCCACCAGACTATGACTTGAACGCCCATTGTGCCTTCCACTCCGGAGCGCCGGGGCATGACATTGCAAATTGCAAAGCTTTTAAGCATAAGATTCAAGATTTGTTGGATGAGAAAATAGTTGAGTTTGTACCGGGGGGCATAAAAGTTGCAGGGACTGATATTCCCATTTCTCCGCCAGAGGTTGCAGATGAATCGAGGTATATCCCAGAACCACTAGAAGCTAAGTCTCCCTGTCCACAACAGTTGCCGATGCCAGGGTTGAATTTAAGGATGACAGCGCTTGAGCCTAAGGAATCGTCCGAGCAAAGCCAGCAGCATACAAGATGCCAGTATCCGGCTCAACAAATAATTCGGGGAAAGAAGCCCAGGAGGGTGTTTGAAAAGCCTCCCTCGACGTACGCAGATTTGTTACAGACACTACTAAGATTGAACTTGGTGGAGAAAAGAACTCTGGCGCCAATAACAGGCACTCTGCCGGATGGCTATGATGCAAGCAGGCACTGTGAATTCCACTTCGGGGCTCCCGGACATGATATTGAAGGTTGCCACGCGTTCAAGCATAACGTCCAAGATTTAATCGACAGCAGGGTTATTAACTTCTCTGATAGGGTCCCCAAGGTGGTGCAAAGCCATAGACAAGCAAAAGCCGGGGTGATGAAAAGGTTTCCCAGATTTGATCGGGCCGTTGAGAGAAGATCGAGACAGCAGTAGACTACCCCTGATGATAGCTTCTGAGGATGATTGACTCGCCAATAAGTCAAAATGCAGAAAGTCCAGTTCTGAGACACCGACATTTTTCATGTTATCTTGTTCATGTCCTCGCATTTGTAGTTTCTTTTCTGTGTAATTGCAAATTTCGCTCTTAAAACTTGTTGTTTTTTCAATTGATATTGATAAATGAAATGAATATGCATGTTTTGAATTAATCCAGTCGTGTTCACTCTTTGTTTTTCTTTAATGCTTAATGCTTGTTTTAGCGGGAATCTGGGGAGGATGACGAAAACAGATGACGAATAATATTCCGATTGTATGCTCTTGGATAAAAAACTTGTTGATGAAATACAGGCATTGTTTCAATCCATAAACACAGGAGATATAAGGAAGATAATCCCTTGATAACCCCTTTCGAGCCAGTAGTAGGAGTTCCTTTTTGAAAATGAAAAAACCCTAAAGCTTAACCCGGGGCAGGGTAGGTATCAGCTAGTTTGACCAAGCATTCAAATTACGAAAGGAGTGGCCGTTTGAGGATAAATCACACTTGTATAGGTCGTGCCTAAAGAACCACAATGGTTAAACCTTGCCGACAAGGAGTGAAACAGTCACATTATTCCACAAAAAAGTCAGACAAACCAGTGTCACGCGACTTGTTCGAAAAAAAAAAAAAGCGAAAAGCGAAAAGAACCAAAAGCCCGCTAAGTCAAAACTCGAAAACAAATGACTTAGGCAAAAAACAGGGGCATCCCGCTGGACTGGAAAATCAAAAGAATCTCAAAAGATACTCAGTCCAGGCAAAAGTTAGGGAATGAAAAAAAAAACGAAAGACGAAAAGGATTGGCAAAGAAAAAGAAAAATCCTCGAAAAGGACAAAGTCGTGTGACTCTGGGTACCCAAAGACGAAAAGCAAATGACTGTCACTCAAAAACAAAAATGTGTGGTATCCTGAACCATCACTCCTATCATTCCACCTCTAACAGGTGAACGCTGAAGTCAGATTAGCTGAACATAGGATTGGAGAACATCACGAAGAATGGGTGGGTCGAAATAAATTTTGAGCATATATCTTTCTTTGTTAACCGTGAACCTGACCACGTTACAACCTGAAAAAGTCCTAATTGAAACAGGTTTAGTCCAAGGGCATACGTCAGTAAAGATCTCGTCGATTCTGACTCCTAAAAGGGTTCCTCTTACCAGCTTTCATATTGACATTTTGATAATTGATTCATTACATGTCACAAATTTTTTTTAGTGAACAGACTTGGATTTTGAAACTGTCATATGCATTGCGTTTAATATATCTTTTATGCAGAACAACTTGTGTTACTTGCGAGTAAGCGCATGCCGACAGGAAAGATTCCTACAGTGGAAGGTATGATCGGGATAAAATGCAGAATGCCCAAATGTTTCGTGAACGGGGGGCAAGCTATACTGATTAATTCAGGTAGAGTCAGTCATCCTAGAATCAGTAAATCTGGGGCAGTCAGGTCAAGATTTGGCAAATCTCTCATAGCTATGGGCAGTGCTCCACGACTCGGTCGATCAGAGACGAAAGATTGTTGCGGGACCGGGGCAGGTCACCCTAGAAGCACGAAAGTTAGGTTCTCGAAACACCCCTTCGAGGTCCGAAATGTAGAAGCATTCCATGTCTGGTTGTCAGGATACAAAGACTGTAGGGTCCATTCCAAAATTGTTGCAGACTCAGGGGCAAGCTAAGCAAAAATACAAACCGGGGCATGTTAGTATCCCCGAAGCGGAGTTCTCTCCTTTCAGCAAGTGTTCTTTCCTCCCAGTAGAGCTCGAAGATTAAGACCATCCCCGCAGAGTTGGTTGTGCATCCAGGCGTTTATTTTGTCAGAATACCGTGGGATACCTGCTCACTCTCCAGCAGAAGTCCAATCATACTTGGCACATCTACTATTCCCCAGCAGGATGTTACTTCAACAAGGTGCTTGGTTAAGTTCCCAATTTCCCAGCAGGGTTGACTTCACCCTTCCAGCATTTATTTTGCTGGAATAATTCTGCAGCACCTGGCTATCCCCAGCGGAGTTGGCATTACCTTCAGCATTTATTTTGCTGAAGCAGTTCCTGTATTCTAGCAGTTCAGGGGAGAGAGTTCTTGCTCGAACGAATTACCAAGCACTCAAGATCTCGGCATGAGACATTCAATGATAATGTCAGTTTCAGCATTATTCCCCACAGAGTTATTAGGATAAGTTTCTCTTTATTCCCAAGCAGAGTTATTTGTCATTAGGGGTTTCATAAATCAAGAATTTCAGAAGTTGCCTCCGGTTATCAGAACAGGCATCCGGTGATTTGGTTTCCAGATATCCCCAATAGAGTCCGCCTCAAAATCGTTGTCACGTCAGTGCTAAGAAGTTTTTGAGTTGGGACCAATGAAGAAGTGAGTCCTGACGTGGACAAATTTTATTTCTTCAGCAAGTCAAGAGGGGAGTCCTTACGTGGACATATCAAGACGAAACGTGAGTCCTTACGTGGACATATCAAGTTGGAGTCCTCACGTGGACAGATCGAGGTTGTGTTTCCTTACGTGGAAAGAAATTGATTCCTTACGTGGAAGATTGTGTTCCTAACGTGGAAAGATGGAGATTCCTTACGTGGAAAGATTGATTCCTTACGTGGAAAGTTGTATTCCTAACGTGGAAAAAGTTTGTGATTCCTTACGTGGAAAGATTGAGTCCTTACGTGGACATATCATATTTATTCCTTACGGGGAAAGATAGCATTCCTGACGTGGAAAGATGGAGTCCTTACGCGGACAAATCAAGAAGAGAGTTATTCCTAACGTGGAAAGGCGGGTCCTAACGTGGATGATGTATTCCTTACGTGGAAAGATGGTGATTCCTTACGTGGAAGATGGCGTTCCTTACGTGGAAAAAGAAGTATCCCTAACGTGGAAAGAGATGCATTCCTAACGTGGAAAAGAAGATGATTCCTTACGTGGAAAGATAGAGTCCTTACGCGGACATATCAAGATTGATTCCTTACGTGGAAAGATTGAGTCCTTACGCGGACATATCAAGATTGATTCCTTACGTGGAAAGATTGAGTCCTTACGCGGACATATCAAGATTGATTCCTTACGTGGAAAGATTTAGTCCTTACGCGGACATATCAAGAGGAGATTCCTAACGTGGAAAAGAAGTGGTTTCCTTACGTGGAAAGATGACAATTCCTTACGGGGAAAGGTTGAGTCCTTACGTGGACATATCAAGTTGCATTCCTTACGTGGAAAAGAGCATTCCTTACGTGGAAAAGAAGGTAGATTCCTTACGTGGAAAGTTTAGTCCTGACGTGGACAGATTCAGATCAAGATTATTCCTTACGTGGAAAGATTGGAGTCCTTACGTGGACATATCAAAAGGTATTCCTTACGTGGAAAGATTATTCCTTACGTGGAAAGATTGGAGTCCTTACGTGGACATATCAAAAGGTATTCCTTACGTGGAAAGATTACATTCCTTACGTGGAAAGATTGGAGTCCTTACGTGGACAGATTAAGATGGTGTTCCTGACGTGGAAAGGTGGGTCCTAACGTGGACGATGTTCTCCTTACGTGGAAAGACAATGTTTCCTTACGTGGAAAGAAGATGGTTTCCTTACGTGGAAAGACGAATTTATTCCTTACATGGAAAGAAGTTGGTATTCCTTACGTGGAAAGATTGAGTCCTTACGCGGACATATCGAGATGGATTCCTTACGGGGAAACAAGTGCATTCCTGACGTGGAAGAGTTTAGTCCTGACGCGGACAGATCAAAGAAGTTATTCCTAACGTGGAAGAAGAAAATAGATTCCTTACGTGGAAAGTTTAGTCCTGACGTGGACGGAAAGAAGAAGTATTCCTAACGTGGAAAGAAAGCGTGTTCCTTACGTGGAAGAGAAAGAGAAGTTTTAGTTCCTTACGTGGAAAGATTGAGATTCCTTACGTAGAAAGAGGAAATGTTTCCTTACGTGGAAAAGAGATCATGTTCCTAACGTGGAAAGGCGGGTCCTAACGTGGATGAGGTATTCCTTACGTGGAAAGAAAGTTGCATTCCTAACGGGGAAAAGAGGTGTTCCTTATGTGGAAAGAAGAAGTATTCCTAACGTGGAAAGAAAGATTGATATAGTATTCCTCACGTGGAAAGATTGGGGTTCCTTACGTGGAAAATTTGTGATTCCTAACGTGGAAAAAGAAAGAGTCCTTACGTGGACAAAGCAAAAGAAGACGTATTCCTTACGTGGAAGAGTTTGACAAAGCAGAGAAAAGTCACCCCTGACGGGGAAAAGCGATGTATTCCTTACGTGGAAAGGTGAGTCCTAACGTGGACAGTATTATCCCTAACGTGGAACGATTATTCCTTACGTGGAAAGGTGAGTCCTAACGTGGACGATGTTATTCCTAACGTGGAACGGTTATTCCTGACGTGGACAGATCCAGACGAAGTCTTAGTCCTTACGTGGACGGTGGTATTCCTAACGTGGAAAGGTTATTCCTAACGTGGAAGAGTTTATTCCTAACGTGGACGATTTATCTCCGACGCGAAGGCAGACGAGCCGTCCCCAGCAAAGTTGTTGAAGTTTTTTCCAAGTTGACAGCAGATAGAGTCCTGACGTGGACAAGCAAAGGACGAAGTTTCCGATGATTCAATCTTTTTCAGGATGATGAGAAGAATCCCCAGCACGGTCGCACGAGATCAGTGGGTTGCCGTAACAGTTAAATTCAGTCGATGAATGTCGTTCCCCAAGCAGTGGTGCAGTTTATTTCTGCGGTTGGCAAATTTCAGGGTTCCATTTGTATTCAACCATCTTCTACCTTTGAATGATCAAAGGCTGGGCGCTCTTCGACCATTCAGGTCCAAGCCGCTTGAATAGGGGCAGCTGTTGCACCCCAAAATTTGACCAACCGGGTCCCGCATCTGGCTCGATGTTTCGACGCATTCCCGCATTCGCATCTGCATATCGCATACAGTGCATATTTTCATTTGTTTTGATTTTATCGGGATCACAGCTCTCGTCTCGCGTTTCAGGTGTTTTTAATCAGTTTAGATGGGTAGAACCGTATTTTTGGGATATTTCGGTGCCCGTTTATTTTTACCGGCTATTTTGGTGCGCTCTCGCGGTGTTATTTGTCGTTCGGTGCTTATTTTGTTCCTCTGGGAATTGTTGTGATTTTTCTGAATTTTATTGACCATTTTTAGATCTTTTAATAGTTTTTAAATCATTTTTAGGATAATATAGATTTTAATAGGATATTAATAGGAAAATATATTTTTTATCTTTTTAGAATATATTAGATATTAATTGGGTTTGATAGAAATATATAGTTTTTCTTTTAATATAGAAATATTATAGATTTTATTTTGGTTTTATAGAATAGTAGATTTTCTTTTAATAGATTTTCTTTTAATTAGTTTAATAAGAATTTAGATATTTTAGATATTAATATAGATTTTGTAGATTTTAAATGGTTTTTTTTATATATAGTTTTAATAGCTTTAAATCAGATTTCAATCATTTTTAGAATAATAGGTATTAATTAGTAGCTGGAGTAGTAGCTGTTAATTAAGGTTTAAGTAGTTTTAATTAGGTCATTAATCCATTAGCAGTTTAATTCCATTTTGTTTAATTCGTTAATCCACATTAATCCAGTTTTGATCCCATTTGTTGTTTTTCATCCGTTTCAATGCAGATTGGGGGAGACAGTTTTCGTTTGGGCCCAATTGGTGGAGGCCCAGAGTTCTTTTTTCAGTCCATTTTCGTCCAGATCAGTCTAGAACATTCCAGAATTTCCAAGGGTATATAATCAGCAAGCCACGTGTTGCACTCGAGGGACCCCACGTTACTCATTCACCAGCTGCCACCTCATCTCCACTCAGATTCCACTATCTCTCTCTCTCACTCCCAGAAGCACACGCGTCTCACATCTCAGCGGCCGCCCACACGTGGCGTTGTGCATGCACACCCTCAGCCACCCTCTGTGCCACTTGTCACTCCTTCAAGCCTCACCGGGACCCTCATCGCCGGCCATGCAGCCGCCGACCGGACCACTCCCCTCTACCGTAACAGTCGCCGGAGACCGGTAAGGTCGCCGGAAACTGCAAAAAGCTCCAGAATTCATCTCTCTTCTCCGATCTCTATCGATTTTCTCCGATCATGTTCATCATCAATAATCTTCGTATCATTTTCCAGAAAAAGCTCAGGTTTCTCTAGTTCTCAGTTCTTCATCTTCATTAAGAACAACCGGGAGTTCATCTTTCTTCAGAAACTGACCACCACCATCAGTCGTTCTTCGCTTCTTGAATCTTCTCCAGAAAGCATCTTAGACTTAACCAGCAATCGTCAAGATTTTGCATGCAACCTCAAGGACATTCGTCTCAAACTTAACGTGATCGCCACCTTCAGGATCTCAGATTACTCAGCGTCTTCATCACTTTTTTAGAACAACAGCATCGTCATCATCGTTCTTCAACAAGTTCTTAGGAGCCTTACGTTTTTCAGAAACTCCTTGGTGTTCTTCAACCGCGTCTCAAGAACGCCATCCAAACTTCTTGCTGTTCAAGACTTCCGTTGATCTTCGTCAGTTCTCGAGAGCTCCGTTGAAGGTCGTAACCGCCGCCATGGATCTGTGAAGGTCATCTGAGAAATACGCCTGGGTTCTTCGTGGATCTCGCTTCGTGTCAACACCTCCAGTTTCGCCATCAGCTACTCGTCTCCAGTACTACTCCAGGTTTGTCTTGAATCCCTCCAAGTGCTTGTAGCTAGCGGATAGTTTATCTGAGCGTTGGATTTAGAGTTTGAAGCTCGGTGAGAGATGATTAGGTTAGGTTTTAGATTGAAATTTGTGTTTGTGGTTAAGATTTAGGGAAGGTCTTGTTGATTTTGGATAGAAGGAGGTTCGTTTGCAGATTTTGGTGAGAGATAATTGGAGAGCACCAACGGCTAGGGTTAGTGTGGGATGAACAGTGACCAGAGCAATGGAGAAGAAGGTGGGTTTTGTGGTTAGGGTTTCTGATTAGGTTTTGGGCTGGGTTAGGCCCAGCGTATGATTGCTGAGATTCACCCCCCGTTTTGCTCAGTTCCCCCCCCCCCTGCGTGAGAGTTGAAGGAACTCTGGGACTGGGCCTTATGCCAGAATGCTATTCGCACACCCTCATGCTAGGCCCAAACTAAAAAAGCACATGAAATCTCTAAGTTCCACACCCCCAGCGAATTCTGTCTGTTTTTATTTTTTCTGAATGTTAGTGGGCTTAGCCTGATTACTCTTCACGCCCCCCTGATATGAGCCCACCTGGAATTTGAACTGGGCGAAGATGCTATTCTCACCCCCCATCCCTTTAATTCAATTTCTTTTGATTTTATTCCTTTTATATTGCTTGCATTTTCAATAAATCATATAAAAATGAAAAATTAATATTTTTTTATTCTTGTTTTTTCTATGGGTCAATAATTCTGTCTAGAAAATTATAAAAAATAAAAATTGCATTTTATTTTTTATTTGATATTTTTCCCATATTTTCCAAATAAATGCCTATTTTAGGTATTTCATTTCATACATGATTTTGATAAATTTTGTTCTAACAGTTGCTTTAATATTTTTTGTCCATTCTTTTTAGGTTGATTAATAGACCTTGTTAGCTTGTACATACAATTTAGTGCATATTTTTAGGAATTAATTTTAGGTGTTTGGTTTAGGTTTGAATAACATGAACAAAATTAGGGTTTTAAATCAACTTAGGTGAGATAGTTTAATTCTTTTAGGAAATTTTCATTTGATTTTTGGGGTATGGACTATAGGGGTTATAGGTATAGGATAGATCCCCTTAGAAATCACTAGGATTCCCCTACTGCTACTAGTATATACTGCTATATTTGATTGATTGGTGTGGTGTGCCCTCTGGGGATTACTGATTTGTCTGTGTGGGTATTGGGACTGTCTGGGGATTGGGGAGCTGAAGACTTGTGATGATGGAGCCATTGGAGGTCCAGAGCTTGAAGACCAACTTCCAGAGTGGATGAGGAGATTCCTGCTAGCAGCTGTTGAGGAGATTAGGGTTTAGGAGCTAGGCAGAGCTCTAGATTAGAAAGCTTGTTTCTCAAACATGGAATGCTTTGTCTGCATCCATCCTTTCTCTATGATTCAAAGTCTCTTTCAAATATCCACCTCCTTCCTTTGGAAGGATCAGTGAGTGTATTTGAAAGATAGAACTTTTGAGAGGAAACTGTCTGTTTAATGTTAACAGTTGATGAACCACCCTTGGTAGGTAATTAACCGTCTAACATTCATTCACTTCATCTGGTTGACTGATATTCCTCCTGGAGCCTGAGACTTGAAGAAAAGCCATTATAGATGGAAGACTGATGATCAATACCTTGCTGGGAGGCTGTGGAGATGGAGGTTGATGCTTGTAGCTGATCGGAGATTACTTGAAGTCAGACGTTGATGCAGAGCTGCTGTGGCTGTTTATTTTTTCTGCTGTATTTCATTTCATGATGTATTGATTGGTTTTCCTGACTGTATTGTTTGTTGTTTACCCTGTTGGGTTGAAAGTGGAATCCTGTTCACTTTTGCCTATTGTTTTCCAGGTTCGAGGTTGAGTGGGACTCCCTTGCCTCGCTTGTATTGCTGCATTCATGCATTTTACTGCTTTACTGTATATATCTGATATTGTTTTTGTTTCCGCTATTTCCTTAGGATCTCTGTTTCTCTCTGTGCAAGAGAGGAGCATGATAGACATTAGGTCTTAACCCATGCATGATAACATTAGGTTAGTTTGATTCCCTTCGCAACCGTAGGTTAGAGTTCTGTCTCTCCTTCCTCAAAACTAACAGAAAAACACAATAAAATTTCAAACACAATAAAAGACACTTCTTCCATAAGAGAATATGAACTCATCAAAACGTCATTTTTGTCCGCTTGGACTGCTAATCAGAAAACCCTTTTTCAAAAGGAATAAAATCAACCAAGACAGACTTGTGTCGTACGTGGCCCGAACTACGTTTGCTCTGATCTTCCATGCAGTGTGGAAGTACGTAGGCATATGATGCGATATCCTAGCGAGCAACCTTCCCCTCCTTTCCCGTAGGTAGGCGAACTACGTTGACTCTGATTTCTCGTTCCAGACGGGAATACGTAGGCATAAAGTGCGATACTTTGCCGAGTCATTTTATTTTCTTTTTAACCCTTGACCTTTAGTTTAGATAGAATAACAATCCATACCCGAAAACAAGCGTGGATCCCGTCGAGTACGACGGACGTGAGGGGTGCTAATACCTTCCCCTTGCGTAACCGACTCCCGAATCCAGGTTTTGGTTGCGACGACCATACCTTTCCCGTGTTGTGCGAGGTTTACTCTGAGCGTTTTCTTTCCCTCCCGTGGGATAAATAACGCACGGTGGCGACTCTTCTGTTTAGCCGGCGCCGATTTTCGCAGTAGCGACAGCTGTAAATGGGGATTAATATCTCAGATGATGATGCAGGTGGAGGCATAGGATCTGGAATGGGAGTTTTAGAAGGTATGGTTGATTCAGGTTCAGGTTCAGGTTGGTTCATCTCAGAGTATTTGTCAGATGGAGAGATTAGAAAATCTGGGTGGATTTCTGATTCTGATGAGTTAGAGGATGTTGTTGGTGTACAAGAGGTAGAAGATACTTGAAACACTGTTTTTAAAGGTGTGACATCAAGAACTTCTGTCTCAGGGATGTGAGGTTCAGATGTATTGGTAGGTTCTGAAGGAATATCAGATTGTTTGGATGGTGGTTCTGATGAAACAGGAGCAGAGGTTACTTTTGTAGGTTCAGAAGTAACAGTTGTAATAGGTTCAGAAGGTGGATTATTTGAAGGTGGATTGGCAGAGGCTTTTTCTGGTTGAACTTCTTTTGGTTGGTTCTCTGGATGTTTAGAGGTTTGTTGTTGAACAGATTTTTGTTTTTCAGATGGTTGTTTTTCAGATGGTTGTTGTTCTGATGGTTGTTGATCTGATGGTTGATGATCTGATGGTTGATGATCTGATGGTTGATGATCTGATGGTTGTTGACGTGGAACAAAGTGTTTGGTATGAATTTTGGGTTGAGAAGGTTTTGGTACAAAAACTGTTGGTGTTGTTGTTTGTGTTGGAATTTGAGTAGGAACAGGTGTTTGTTTTTGTGGTGAAACAGAACTGGGAGCAGTAACAGAAGTAGTTTGTGTAGCAGGTGGTTTTGGAACAGACTTAACATTTGAATAATTAATAACAAGATTTGCAGAAGTTACAGATGATTTAGTACCTTTTACTTTAATCCTCTTGGCAGGTACAGAGGCAGCTTCTTCAGAATCTTTTCTCTTCAAGAGCTTCTTGGGCTTCTCAGCAATCTTGACCTTCTTTTGAACAGGTTCAGATTCTTCTACAGGCTGAGTCCTTTTCCTCTGGAGTGGTGCTTCTTCTTCTCCTGCATCTGGTAGTGGTTGTTTAACTAGCTGAAACACATTAGCAAGAACAGGTATTCCTTCCTTCTTACATTCTTCAATATACATAAGCACTATATGTCTGGGTTCTTCAGCAAAGAATAAAGGAAAGTCATCTACAGGAACCCTCTTATTCAATTCAGACATATTCAGCTTCTTGGGAGCTGTTGTGAGTTCATCAACAATTTTGAGTCTCAGAAGACTTTTAGCATTCAGAGGCTTTCCCATTATAAACTCTAATTCCTCTGTAACTCCAGCAGCGTACAGAGCAGTCACTAAACCATTCTCAGTAAGAAGATCTGAGATCAACCTTCCAAAGGGGATCCAAGTTCTGATCTTCTGTCCTTTCTCTTTCACATATTATCTAGATGCATTGATGTGGTTCCACAGATGCATAAACAGAATATATGGAAGATCTACCTTGGTGCTCTGACTAAGGCAATACATGAAATAGATCTGTTCATTATTGACATAGTCTGGAGAATTAGTTGACTTCCTGTGGTGGATGCATCCCATGAAGATCTTGGCCCAGATCTTGTAATCAGGCTTCAGATCTTTGAATTTGTTAGAAGCTTGACCAGCAGTCATTACTTCTTCATAAACCTCATCCATGTCCACACGCCCAGCTGGCAAGTAGGAAACACCATCTGTTTCTTCATATCCTATCAATCTTCTTATCAGATCTTCTGTGATAATAATCTCTTTTCCCAGCACAGAAGATAAGATGAACTTGGGGTAAACTGATGCATGAATCCAGAATTCTTTCACAAGGAGAGGGTAAACTGGTCCAAAAAGCCTATCAAAGTACTTAACCCATCCTTGAGCTCTAATTATGGAACGAAACTCAAACCCATTATCTTCCAGAGAATCAAACTCAACCATAGATTCACATAGAACATCCAATTTATCAAATGGCGTTAGAAGTGTTCTTTTGGGAGGAGAATATGGAGCAACACCCAAGTTTTCTGAAGTCACAGCAGCCATAGTAGATTGGAATTGAGCAGTTGTTGATGATGAAGTTGCCATTGAAGAATGCTTTGTCAAACACTTAGGTTTTGGGTTTTTATGCAGAGAAAATAGGAGATAAAAACGCATGTAAATTCTGAGAGAGTGAAAAGTGTGAAAGTGAATACAAGACAAGTATTTATACTAAAACACTTAGGCACATCAACAGTCAGAAAAATGCACGTTTGAACAAGCATTAAATGAAGAGAATAAAAATAATTTCAAAACATTAAATGCTTCTGACAATTTGGGGGGAAAACCAAGATTCTTACTATTCAAACTTCACCTCAAACGTCTCTTCAGTTATGTACACGCCACCTCTTCAGATTTTGTGTGACACGTGTTTACTTGCATGCTGTTCTGAATTCTCTTAAGAAATGAAACGTTAGCCAACGTTCAGATCTTCTAAAGATTGTTAGTTCAGAGTTTCACAAAAGAAATATTGATCAGAATAAAATAAGCAATCAGAAGAAATACTTCAGAGCATTAAGCATTTTTGCATCTGTAACAATTTGCTTCTGATAAATATCATTCTGGACAAAAATCCATACCAATATTTTTCAGAATAAAATTGAATCTATCTTCAACAAGAGGTTTTGTAAAAATATCTGCCCATTGATGATCTGTATCAACAAAGGCTAAATTTATGATTCCCTTATGAACATAGTCTCTGATGAAATGATGCTTAATTTCTATATGTTTTGCCTTAGAATGTAAAATGGGATTCTCGGACAAAGATATAGCATAAGTATTATCACAAAAGATAGAAATGTTACTTTCAAAAATTTGATAATCTTCTAGTTGACTCTTCATCCAGATTCACCCTTCCTAGAAGGGGGGGTTGAATAAGTATGAAAGATTAAGACTTAAAAAAATCACACAATTATTTTTATCCTGGTTCGTTTAAACAACTACTCCAGTCCACCCTTCCTAGAGTGATTTGCCTTTCTCAACAAGGACTTAATCCACTATTAAATCAAACTGATTACAATAGTAACACCTAAGAACAACTGTTCTTAGTCTTCTCAAGAGCTACTGATTCCAACTGAATCCTCTTAAGGAATAACCTTTACAATCAATGTAAATTAAATACAAGAGTATTAATGCTTCTATAAAGCTTTTATCACAACAGTGATTTTTCTCTTAAGTTTAAGTACAAGAAATTCTAAGAAGAATATGAAAGAATGAGAGCTTAGAATAATATGATTTCTTTTCAGCAAATTGTGTAACTAAAGAATGTGGTGGAGTTCTCCTTTTATAGGCAGCTGATCCAAGGATGTTGAGCATTGAAAAGAGAGTCCCAAAAAGGTCTGAGCCTTTTTGTCTTCACATCAAGTGACCTTTCCTTGAAGTAGATAACACAGAAAAATCCTTTTTGTCTGTGTAATTGTGTCTAGCACAAATGAGGAAAGAGACGTTGATTTACTCCAATGGATATATTCTTGAATATTTCTTCTTCAGTTTTCAGCAAGTTCTTCAGAGTCTGAATGGATCAGAGTCTTCTAATGATATTCAGAACTATGCTGTATCAGATTCTTCTGCAGCATGTGTGCTTTCAGCGTGTTGATCATCAGAGCATATTTGACACAGAACTTCAGTACTTGGCAGCGTTAGTACTATCAGAAACTTCTGTAGATTTATGCTTTGAGAAACTCTTCAAATAATATTCTTCTTTGCTTCAGATGCTTCAGCTTCAGATGCTTCTGACTAGCTTCAGATGCTTCTGACTCAGAATGTTCTGGAGCTTCTTGCTTCAGATCCTTCTGGAGACTACGCTCAGGATCTTCTGTAAAATGCATCTGGCGCTTCAGAGTCAGGATAACTTCTTGTATACAATACAGATTTGCTTCTAGAGAGTTAATTTCATTTCAATCTGCAGTAAAACTCTCAAACAAATTTTAGAGTATATAATTCTTAAATATAAAATTTCCTAACAGTTATCATCAAAACAAAGAGTTATTATTAAGAACCAATCTGTGTTCTAACAGTTTGTGCTCTTGTAGCTTTCTGAATAATGTTGTTAAGTCCAAAATTGTGAGGTCATTTGCTTCTTTGATGGCGGTTACTTTCGGCTGCCATTCCCTGTTAAGACATCTCAAAATTTTGTTAGTAGCAACATCATTGGCCACTGGCCTACCAAGTGAATGCAATCTATTGATAAGATGAGTAAATCTCTTTTGCATGTTCGCAATGGTTTCCCCTTGCTCCATGTAAAAGAGATCAAACTCTTGTGTTAGTGTGTTGATTCTAGCAAGCTTCACATCATTTGTCCCCTCATGGGCGACTTGAAGTGAATCCCACATAGCTTTTGCCGTTAGACAATGAGAAACCCGATAGTATTCATCAACTCCTAACGAGGAGATCAAAATATTCTTGGCTTTCCAATCATAGTTGTATTTCTTTTCACCATCATCCGTCCATTGTGCTTCGGGCTTAGGCACAATCTCATTATTTTCATTGGTCATGGTTATTTCCATTGGACCATTGATAATAACATTCCATACTTTTCTATCTATGGAATTTATGTGCACCCGCATACAGTCCTTCCGATAACTATAATTTTCTCCATTAAAAACAGGAGCTCTATTATAAGCCCCTTTAGGTTCGTTCGCCATTTTCTATCAAAGTTATACTCAAAGCACGGAGTGAACCAGGCTCTGATACCACTTGTTAGATGATGGCTTGGATCTAGAAGGGGGGGGGGGGGGTGAATAGATCCTAATTAAAATCAGTCGGCGCTACCAATTAAAAATTGGTTTTTCAAAATATTTTTTTTAAATTTGCGAAAGCGGCCGTGGAAAAATTACGTCTAAGAACGAACAGTTATTAGAAGACCGGATATGCGTCTAGCCTTATGGAAATGATAATGAGCAAAATTTGAATCAACACACTACTCACACTATCAGTTGATTTTATCACTTATTAGTAGAACTAGCACCAATGATCTATAATGCCCACAAAGTAGGCAAATGGACTAAGTAAACTTTGGTGTAGGCAATTTATCAAACACTTGGTGTGCAATACACTCCAAGTGTGGCTTGGCTTGAGTAAGATGCTTTAAGTTCCTTGTGCAATGTATTATTGCACTAAAGTTCAAAACAGTAATAAGTACTTACTTAAATGAACCCAACTTATGATATAACTGCTTATACTAAAATCACTTAAATTTTAAGCCAAAACTGAAAGTGCTGAAAAGTAAAGGAGACAAAGATTTGTTGAGGCAGTTCCCCCGCCGTCCTCGCTTCGGGGTACGTCTGCCCTCAATTCTAATAGTAGAATTAAGATCAATATATTAAATATCACCTGTAATGTAAAATTTTTTATACAAGAATTGATAAGCAAAATGTACAATCAAGCCCTCTTGAAGTTGATGATGTTATCGCTTCTTGCTCCTTGATTCGAGTCGAATCAAGTTCTCCGATTGTTGTGAGTAGACCTCCGATTCCAGCCCCTTTGTTGAATAACCTTCAGTTCTTCAAACCCTCGGCCTGACTGATCTCGTGCACAAACAAATTGAACCCAAAACACTCTTGAACGCTTCACTGATTTCCGCTGCTAGATTGACGAAGACTACCGCTTCTCAATCCCCTTCACTCAGCTGAAGTAGGTAGAGATGATACGTACCGAAAAACCCCTAAAATCTCCAAATCTTGGAGGGTAAAACCTACTAGGTTTTATCCAAGAAAAACCTGCCTTCAAAATTACCCCGAACCAGATTTCTGATCACGGCTTCAGACCTTATTGTCGCTACTGCGAAAATCGGCGCCGGCTATGATAGAAGAGTCGCCACCGTGCATTATTTATCCCAACGGAGGGAGAGGGAACGGTTAGAGTAAACCTAACGCAAAACGGGAAAGGAATGGTCGTCGCAACCAAATCCTGGATTCGGGAGTCGATTACACAAGGGAAGGTATTAGCACCCCTCACGTCCGCCGTACTCGACGGGATCCACGCTTGTTTTCTAGTACGGATTGTTATTCTAACTACTCTATAGGACTGGGTTAAAAAGAAAAGAAAATGACTCGGCAAAGTATCGCACTTTATGCCTATGTATTCCCGTCTGGAACGAGAAATCAGAGTCAACGTAGTTCGCCTACCTACGGGAAGGAGGGGAAGGTTGCTCGCTAGGATACGACATCCTATGCCTACATACTTTCATACAGCATGAAAGATCAGAGCGAACGTAGTTCGGGCTATGGAAGACACAAGCTTGTCTGATTGTTTTTTATTACCTTCAAAAAGGGTTTCTCTTGATTAAGAGTCCAAGCGGACAAAAATGACACTTTGGTGTTTGTTTTGAATCTTTTGCGAAAGAAGTATTTTTTAGTTTGTTTGCAATCTCTGACGCACTAGAGACTATGATTCGAGAGTGACTACGCCGTGTGTCACCCAAAGGGTGCCACACTGAGCAGGCAGACTACTGGAAAGAAGCTCTCCAGCAACCCTTTCTCAAATAGCTTAAGGCTCATAACGTACGACATCGATTAACCTTATTACTGCATTTTTGAGTTGTTTTGAGATAAGAAGAGAAAGAAGATCTAAAAAGCCTAGGGTTGAAAAAGGAATAAAAACTAACCTAATGTTGTCATGCATGGATAATAATCCTAATGTCTATCATAATTCCCTCCTGCACAGAGGAAATCAGAGATCCTAGGGGATAAACAGAAAAGAAAGCAAGCAAATACAGTAAAATGCATGCAATGCAGCAATACAAGCGAGGCAAGGGAGTCCCACTCAACCTCAAACCTGGGAAAACAACAGGCAAAGTGAATCAACATTCACCTCAAACCTAGGGGGCAAGCTGCACAAGCCAACAGACAATACAGAAAACAAAACCCAACAGCAGAGGAGGCAGCTCAAGCAGCAGCACCAAACTCCTACAACAAACAACAACTCTGACAGTAACAGTAAACCCTAGCTTCAATTCTCCAGCCAGCTCCTGACAGCAAAGTTGACAGTAACATAACTCCATCTTCAAACAAACCTTATGAAAGGCATCTTCAACATCTTAGATATTCATCCCCAAGCTCTAGCAAGCTCCACCAAGAAAGATTGGTTATTGAGATCAATTTATAATGAATGGGAACCAGTGAAAACCAAAGGAAATCACTAGAAACCATCATCTGCACAGAAGGGTATCCTCAAAATTTCTACTCTTTAAGGCATACCACTCATCCCTCCAAGGGAGAGATGGGGCTTCCTTAAGAGGACTTTTAATCATAGGATAGGATGGAAGCAAACAAAACATCCCATGTTTGAGGCAAGAAATGAACTAAGTCTAAAAAGCTCTTCCTAAAACCCTAATTTTCCTAAGCTCCTGACAAGCACTCCAACATATGAGAAATCTTCAACTCCAAGCTCCTTCAAGCTATACAAAGCAACTTCAATTGATATTCCCCTTCATCCAAGCATAAACCAATCCAAGAGCCAAAGCACAATGGCTAACCCAGTTGAACAAGCCAAACAATCAAGGGAGAAACCCACAGACATCACACCAATTGCAAAATACAAATAAAATGCTAAAATAGATCATAAAATCCTAATTAAATTTCTAAGGGAACCTAAGCCTATACCCAATACCCCATATAAATCCCAGGACCTAAATCAAACACTAAGTTCCCAAACTATGCTCTAAACTACAACTAGTTGTTTTGAAACCCTAAATCTAATACTCCTTATGTTCACCACTCAAATTGGCCTAAAATTTATTCACAAAAATATGATAAAATTCCTAAGGGTACATGCTTCTCTAAGCTAACTAATCCAACAAGAAACAACTTAAATTCATGCACCAATCAGTCACAATAAAATCAATAATATCATGTATCAACCAAACTCAAAATAAAAACAATTAAACTATAAAAATGCAATTAAATTCTAAAATGCATGAATCAGTAATTTATTAATCCTATAAAATTCTAGACTCTCCAAGGAGTCAGGGGGAAAAAAACCTGGCCTAAAAAGAGTTATTTTTCTATTTATTATGGAATTAAATCTAACCTATATGCAAAATGAAAATAAAAAGAAAATAATGCAAAAATAATAAACTGGCGTGTTGAATAGCAAATAATCCATGTTGTTTTACCAGGCTGGGCCCAAGAGGGGCTGTAAGTATCAAGTGAAGCATGATGCCCAAGCGAAATGAAAATAAACTCAGAAAAAAGAATGGAAATTGACAAACTTGTGTGCCAAATAGCAACTCCTTCACGTGTATATCTGGTTTGGGCCTTTAGTCAGGGGTGTTAATAGCAAGAAGCAACTTAAGCCCATCCAAGCATTTTTAATGAAACGATGAGTTTTGATCCCTTCACTCTCTTCAGAACTCAAGACACGATCCTGGCCGTGGATTCAGCAATCTAGTCAAAGTCAGAACACGATCTAAGGGTGAAATGTTCATCTTCTCCATATTTCAAACTTGGGAGGGAATTGTTTAGGACAGTAGCCTGAGTTTGCGCCACCGTCGTCTCTGATTGCTAATATCACAAAAGTGCATCAAATATCAAACCTAACCACTCAAACTTGCTCGTTTCCTCACCCTGAGTCTAATTACAACCTCCATTGCCATTGATTCTCACCACAACTCCAAACCCGATGGAAGTTGCAGAACAAACATCCAATCTTGATTAACTCAGTTCTTGAAATTGATGATCCTATTGTGTACTACACATCTCCCTGACCAATTCTCAATATTCAAACACTCTTAAAGCCTCAAGAACACAGAGATTCAAGCTCTAACAGAAAATGGCAACACCCTAATTTTGTCTCTAATGGCTCCCAAACCTATCCAGAAACGATCCTCAATCATCCTAGGTCCTAACCACATGCACATTGCTAACTAATTCTCCCTAGAATGATGTAGAATTTGAAGGTTACATACCTGTAAAAATGGGATCAACAGAGGTGCAAAACGATGGATTCAAGCTCCACAACTCTCCAGGCACGATCAATGAAGTAAGAGGAAGCTTTTCCAACCCTCAATTTGGCTTGAATGTGCCTTGACTCCAAAACCGTTTTCAGTTAGAAACCTTGAAAGCTCAACTGCAAACTCTCTGTTCAGCACGAATTCAACACCAACCCTCATCTGAGATCATTCTAATCCATATATAGAAGCTCTCCATGGGCTTTTTGATCCAACTTGAAGCCCAATTTAGTGAATCCAAAAAATCTGTTATGCACTTGAAAATCCAATGGTGCAGTCACGATCTGCTTGTTACAGCTAGCTCTAGAAGGTTCTATTCAACTCCAAATGACCTTGTGAACATATTAGAACCAAGAGGAAAGCCTTAAATTCCTTGATTATGGTTTTGGATGTATGACTTGTTTTGTAAGAAACAACTTTACAAAGCATGTCATGTAACTAGGGCTCATCTCAAAATTGTGGAAATGTCATTGTGTTTAGAATGCAATTTCTGGTCAAAATGACTACTCACATGACATGTTTGGGACCTATAATTCAAAAATCCCAATTTCCCTCTTTTGAATCATTTGAAAAGCTTCCTTTTTGGGCCATTTTGGAGCACTTCTTGATACAAGCCAATCCAATTCACCATGATGACTTATATGACCTAAAAACAACATTCTAAACACATTTCATGTTGAACAATTTTCCATTGGAGGCATGGAAGATAGAGATTTTGGCACATGCTTGAAAATGACCCATAATTCAACTTTCCCAAAATACCCCTGGATTGCCAAGATCATAACTTGAGTTCCACAAATCTTCTTGAGGACTTCTGGTACTCAAATTAAATCTAAGATCAAGACCTACAACTCTTATGTTGGCCAAGAATCCATTTGAAAGCTCCTTGGGGGGCAAAAGTTGCTTGGAAGTCAAGTGACTTTCACAGATAAATTTCAGTGTCCTCTGGTGACTTGTAACTTGCAAGAACCATAACTTGAGTTCTACAAATCCCCTTGAGGACTTCTAGTACTCAAATTAAAGGTATTGAGAAGGTATACAAGTTTCATGTTGGCCAAAGATCCATTTGAAACTTGTATTTGGACTTATGTGGCTTTGAAGTTAGGCACTAAACAGGGGATTTTACACTGAAACCCTAATTTAGCAACTTCCCACATTCTTGATCTTTCTTTGCTTAACCTTGGCACAACACCACACATGTATCAACATACCAATACATGAACCCCATGATCTCAAATTAGGCTTTGATGCTCTCCAATTTGCACAATTGACCTAGGGTTGACCCAGATGAAACCCTAGTTGACTGCACCTCAACTGTGGCTCTTGTACTTGAATCAATGACTTGTCTCAGCTTCAATAGGGCCCTCTAAGCATTCCATGAGATCCATACACACCTCAAGTTCACATTCCATGTTGATGATCTTCAATACACCTCAAGTTAGGAGAGAAATCCACATGTGGGCACTCAAACTTCTCATGACTTCAACCCTTCTCTGATGACTTGGATGGGCTCTCAGGCTCAAAGAACACCTCTAGATAGGCTTCTTTTGACATAAATGGCACTTGATCCCTTATTGGATGACTTGATATGCTATGATATGCAAATGGTTGAAATATGTAAATGATGTAACTATGCAAATGAAATGCAATGAAACATAAATCAGGCAAGAAAAGGTTAAGCAAATTTTTGGGGTGCAACACTTATCACCCTGAACAAGATCACAATCACCCCAAGAATTATTGTGTTGTGGGTTGTAAAAAATGAAGATTGATGAACTTTGATGGCACCTCTTTCACTTTTCTTGATTTGTGACAATTGACTCAAATTCACAATTGTTGTTGATAAAAATGAACAAAGTTACTATATATAGTAACCAACCAAAAACCAAACTTAACAGCTTTTCAAACATAGTGGGGAGTCTTAAAAAAAGAGCACAAACATGCGAACGTTCGACCATAGCAGGTCTACGCGTCGATGCATAACCTGCAGATTTGGACAAATTTGAAAGGGCAGCAGTGTGCGTCGACCATAGGTCGGCGTGCGCTGACCCGTGAGAAAAACAAGAGCTTCATGCGTCGACGCATAGCCTTCCTGTGTCGACTCATAGCCTTCCTGCGCTGACCCGTGAGAAAAGCGTAGATACATGCGCTGACTCAATGGTCGACTCATGGCCTGAAATTCTGCAAAAAATGTTATTTATTTAGTTTTTATGCATTTAGTCATAACCACATATCATTCGTATATATTGTATTAAGTAAAACACTTTAAATGATATAGGAAGGATACGGTGGATGGAATATTTGCATTTGTCTTTGTAGAGGCGGAACCAATAATGCCGATTCATCCATGGTTGCAATTTGGCATCATCGAAACTCAAGATTGTATGTTGTATGACGACTTTCCCTCATAATAAGGATGTGTCGAAGTTAGTCTAGTGTATGTGTGTGTCAAAATGTTGAAACAGGTTGCTCGATAAGATATCGACTTAGGCATATTTTAGTAGTGTTAGCTAAATATGATATTTTGGGCTTTTGGCTTAGGGAGCAAGTTAACTTAAAATTATAAATAGAAGGAGTAACCCTTATTCTTATAACAATTTGAATTCACAGAATTTTGAAGTTGCAAAGTGAATAAGTTTTTCATAATTTGTGAACAAAGAGTTACTCTGCACAAATCGCCATCTTCTTCTATATCTTGTCAAACTCTAATTTCCTTTCTTCTACAATTTTTATTTCTTTTCATTGTTATTGTGCATCGATAATAATTTTTTTCATCAAGATTGATAGAAATTCTCTATAGGTTGTGGTGGATTTCCAACATTTGGTATCTAGAGCACTGGCTGAGCGATTCGTGGGAAGAAAATCACTATGGCAATGAATCATCCAAACGAACATTTTTCGGAGAGTCTTCCGATTCTCAAGAACAATAATAATGAGAATTGGTGCAAACATATGAATATTGTCTTCTGTTATCAAGATCTTTGGGATCTTGTGAAGGAAGGAGTAACACAACTTGCAGAAAACGCGTCGGGTCAAGAAAAGGTTGCACACAAAAAATTGAAGAAGAAAGATTATAAAGTTCTCTTTATAATTCATCAAATGGTTGGTCCAGATAATTTTGAAAAGGTTAGTGATGTAGAATCAACAAAAGAAGCATGAGAAATCTTGGAGAAATCATTTGGAGGCGCAGAAAAGGTGAAAGAGGTGAGATTACAAACTCACAAAAGAACCTATAATGCTTCAGATGGAAGACAATGAAAGCATAACAATCTCAGTGAGCGTAGCTAACTCAGGCTCAGCATCAACATGTACAAAGGGCATCTGGTCCAACACAGGAACTCCCAACATCGCAGAATACTCCTCCAAAGTGGGTGCCAGAATATAGTCTGGAAATAAGAAACATCTCAGCTGCGGCTCATAAAACTGTAATAAAGTATACACCCCAGTCGTCTCGAATGCTGAAGGTCTGTATAACAAGCTAAGCAACCTCCCATAAGATACTCTGAACTCAGCCCTCACACTATCATCTGCCAGAGCAACTAAACCCAACAATGAACTGATGTCTGGTGAATGCAACCGGTAAGCAACTGTCTTCTTCAGGGACTCCATGTCTGGCTAGAAGATATACTAGAATCAGAGGGGAATGATCACCTGCAACATAAATACATGTTAATGAAATGCAACAATGAAAATGCACATGCATATGCAAACAAGGGACCAAGTGCAATGCTGATAGACTGAGCTGCTTTGTACTGAAGCCTGAGAACCATCCAATCTTTACCTCAAACCAAACTACTCAAATGAATCTTGTAACCACATCTCACTGACAGAGATAAACCGGGTGTTCTGAGGTCAAAGGTTTCCTGCAAACAAACCCACCTACCCCTCACAGGTATGTACTTAACTTGCAGACGAGGTACGGCATCCTATGCGGGTTCAACGTCACAGACTTTCAAGAGCGATGATACAATACCCAGAATGTGTGGCATCATCATCCCTTGAAGCGGCCTCACTTGGTTGAATCCCAATTGATAGGTTCCCAGAGTCGACAATTCTCGGGTCAGACAACTTGTCGAGCCCTAAGGGCCAGGCAAGAAGCATCAAAGAGAATCTCGTCCAAGCGTAAATTTCGTGGCTAGCTGGTGCGAGCTAAGCAAGCAGGCTAACCACTACTCTCTACTTCTAAGTCTATGTGTAACCTCAAGCCCAGGTCCGACTTATCCCTCAACAGATTATCCCCTTCCCACAGCAGCAATAATAATATAGGGCTGGTAATAAAATGCGGAAAGTAAAGACAGAAAAGTAAATCTATACACACCCATGACGGGAAAACAAGCGCTAGGATTGGCCCGCATAGGGGATATTCCTGTCCCCAGCAGAGTCGCCAGCTGTTGGGGACAGACCCAGACATCTAGGAAAAATAGGGCGAGAAGGCAAAAAGATGGTCCCCAGCAGAGTCGCCAGCTGTCGCTACTGCGAAAATCGGCGCTGGCTATGACAGAAGAGTCACCACCGTGCGTTATTTATCCCAAATGAGGGAAAGGAAACGCTCGAAGTAAACCTCACGCAAAGACGGGAAAGGAATGGTCATTGCAACCAAATCCTGGATTCGGGAGTCGGTTACGCAAAGGGAAGGTATTAGCACCCCTCACGTCCGTCGTACTCGACGGGATCCACACTTGTTTTCTAGTACGGATTGTTATTCTATCTACTCTACAGGTCTGGGGTTAAAAGAAAATAAAATGACTCGGCAAAGTATCGCACTTTATGCCTACGTATTCCCGTCTGGAACGAGAAATCAGAGTCAACGTAGTTCGCCTACCTACTGGAAAGGAGGGGAAGGTTGCTCGCTAGGATATCACATCCTATGCCTACCTACTTTCATACAGCATGAAAGATCAGAGCAAACGTAGTTCGGGCTACGGAAGACACAAGCTTGTCTGACTGTTTTTATCTCCTTACGAAAGGGTTTTTCTTGATTAAGAGCCCAAGCGGACAAAAATGACACTTTAATGTTTATTTTCAGTCTTTTACGCAAGAACTGTCTTTTATGATGTTTGCAATCTCTGACGCATTAGAGACTATGACTTGAGAGTGACTACGTCGTATGTCACCCTAAGGGTAACACGCTAAGTAATCAGATTACTGAAGAGTGACCCTCCAGCAACCTTTCTCAAATAGCTTAAGGCTCGTAGCGTACGACATCGATTATCCTTATTACTGTGTTTTGAATTGTTCTGAGATAGAAGAGAAAGAAATTCTAAAAAATCCTAGGGTTTGAAAGGGAATCAAAACTACCCTAATGTTATCATGCATGGATTACAACCTAATGTCTGTCATAATTCCCTCCTGCACAGAGGAAATCAGAGATCCTAGGGGATAAACGAAAAAGAAACAACAAAAGTACAATAAACAGTAAAATGCATGAGATGCAGCAATACACAATGGGCAAAGCAAAAAGCAATAGGCAAGAGGAGACAAGATCCACCTCAAACCTAAGGGCAAATCAACAAACCATACAGGAAAGAAATCCACACTCAACACCAGCTCAGAAAGCCACACTAGCTCCTACAGCAAACAGTCCAAACAGCACCAGCTCTGACAGCTACAGTTGATAAACAGCAAAAGGTGGACAGTAACAACTTTAAGCAAAATCTTATCTTCTCTTTAATGAGGCTCAAGCTATAAGTAAGCTCTTATCTTCCAATAATCTTCAGTTTCAACAAGCACTAAGTCCAATAAGCAGACATCATCAAACAGCAATACAATCCCTAACCTTCAACAGATATCCAGCTTTGACAGGCACAAGTTTCATTTCTCCAGTCTTTAAGGCACTTCTTATCCCCAATAGGTCTTCAAATTCAATGCAAACAAACTCACAGGAGAGAATCAAGTAATAGAGGAAGTTGAAATGTTAAGAGGCTTAATGACAACCCAGGGAAATCACTAAGATCTTAACACAGCGAGTGAAAGTTATCCTCAAGATTCTACCCAATCAAAGTATGCTCTGCATCCCTCCTAAGGATAGATGGAGCTCTTTTAGGGGACCTTGTGTCATAGGATGGAATAGAGGCACAAGAAGCTCTCTATGCTTGACAGAAGAAATCAGTCTACTCTAGAGCTCTCCCTATATCTCCTATCTCGTAAGTCTTCATCAAGAAAACTTCAGGCACAAGCTCCAAGCATCAATACTTGCCTCCAATCATATTCAAAGTCTTCATACAATCCTTAAGCCAAGCACAAACCCCAACACCCAAAGAAAGGCCCAAAACCCATCAAACAGCACAATATCCCAAGAGGGAACACACCAATATCAATCAACTTGCAAAAATCAAATAAAATGGAAATATTCATCATAAGATACTAGATTTATTCCTAAGGGACCCTAGCTATGTACCCTATACCCCACATAAACCCTAAGGCCTAAATCAAACTAAAAACCTAAGAACTATGTGTTGAATGCACCTATGTCAGGTTAAAAACCCTAATTCTAGCACCCTAAAGTTTGATGTTCAAAATTAACTAAAATTAAATCACAAAAATGTGATAAAATTCCAAGGGGAACCTAATACCATACTCTAACTATATCAAAAAGAATGGCATCAAAATGTAAAATAAAATGGTCATACTAAATTCAGCAAATAGCATGTATCAAATGAAAATGAAATAAATAGCTATTAAAAGTAAAAATAAACCAAAAATAGAAAAATGCATGGAATGATATTTTTTTTATTCTTTTATAATTTTCTTGAGACAATTATGAGAATGGAGAAAAAACTCCCATACAAAAATGTTGATTTTCCAATTTATTATGAATTTTCAAAGAAATTAAAATAATGTGTGAAAATATGGGAAAATATGAGATAATGGAAAATGTGTGTGTCAAATAGCAATGCAGATTAGTTCAAATAGACATCCGGGCCCAAAAGGGGGTGGGGGTAGCAATACGCACAAGGCCCAATTATTATTCAGAAAACAACAATGAAAATGGAAAGAAAAATAAAAAAACGTGGTGCAGGAAGTAAGGAAATTCAGTGTAATATCACATGGGCCCCTGACTAGGGGTGTGGATAACATTCATCACTTAAGCCCAATGCCACGTTTTAAATGAAACGCAACGTTCCATTTCTCAGACTCACCCTTCACAAAAATAGAACACGCGTGGCCGTTGGATCATGATTCTAGTCAAAGTCTCCCTCTAATCTAAGGGTGCAGAGTGTAACACCTGAGGTGAAAGAGGATGGTGGTTACATGTAACACCCGTGGGCGAGGGAGTGGTTGTCGGTGTCATGAGGCATGACAATAAGACACTCCTAGCAGCTTCTAGGGGAAAACCGAATTCACATCCGAATGAGAGGGATCCTGAGGCTATGCAGGTATGGGACTGCATGGTTGAATGAAGGCTTATAAGGATTAATTGGTACTACCTATACCAACAAGATGCATCTTCTTTTCGGTAGCCCGTTCATAAGAACTCCACAGTTAAGCGTGCTTGACTTGGAGCAATTCTGGGATGGGTGACCTTCTGGGAAGTTTCCTGGAAAGCGTGTGATTGAGGACAAAGCATGCTGAAAAGACCCGTGTTGGTTTGTGGGGTCAATCGGTAATCCTGAAAGCAATATGGGGCGTTACAAATGGTATCAGAGCCATACCTCTCTCAGTACGATGTGGTTCGGGGACGAACCAAGCGGAAGTTGGTGGGCATGTAACACCTGAGGTGAAAGAGGATGGTGGTTACATGTAACACCCGTGGGCGAGGGAGTGGTTGTCGGTGTCATGAGGCATGACAATGAGACACTCCTAGCAGCTTCTAGGGGAAAACCGAATTCACATCCGAATGAGAGGGATCCTGAGGCTATGCAGGTATGGGACTGCATGGTTGAATGAAGGCTTATAAGGATTAATTGGTACTACCTATACCAACAAGATGCATCTTCTTTTCGGTAGCCCGTTCATAAGAACTCCACAGTTAAGCGTGCTTGACTTGGAGCAATTCTGGGATGGGTGACCTTCTGGGAAGTTTCCTGGAAAGTGTGTGATTGAGGACAAAGCATGCTGAAAAGACCCGTGTTGGTTTGTGGGGTCAGTCGGTAATCCTGAAAGCAATATGGGGCGTTACACAGAGGTTGTCTTCAACCTTCTGAAAGTTGGAGGGAAAGAAGATGCCATTGATGCAGAGCTTGAACTCCATCTTCCTCCCAATTGTATCTCATCAAATCTCCATCAAATGCAAAAATTAAAAAGCCTAACATGCTCCAAATTTCACCAGGAATTCATCTATGATAATCAAACACCTTGAAACTAATCCTAGCTCCAAACACGATTCAAGCTTCAGAAATTGGGCTATGATCAAAAGTCACCAATCTTGAAATTGAGTGGCTCAATCTCTTCCCCACTTCACACTGATCATTTCTAACCATTAATCTAAGGTTATATCATCAAGAAAAACAAGATACACGCATGACCAGATTTTGCATCACTTAACCAATGGTCTCTAAATTGGTCCTAAAGTTACCAGAAAGTTCCACATGATCATCCACAATGAATCTATCTAATCAAAACCAATTGAAACTACCTAAATCATGCCATGGATTGAAGTTTACCTACCTGCAATTTTGAGATGAACAGAGGTATGAAATCTCCAAATCAAGCTTTGAAAACTTCACTACACCTTCAATGAACCACAATCTTGCTTCTGTATGCAAAAGAAATGGTTGAAGAGGCTTGGATTGTGGAAACCGATTCTGAGTTGCAGGTGATGAAATTCAGTTGCAAGAACACGATCCAGCCACCAATTTGCTATGATTTTGATCTGGAATCACTCACTAGTATCAATGGAAGCTATAACAATCAAAATCTTGGATTGAAATGGATGAAATGCTTGTAACCGATTCTGAATTGCACATGGAAATTTCAACTTGCAATCTCACCAATCTCTCCCAATTCTCACCAAGTCTTGCTTGGGATCATTTCATATGCATATATAGAGTGTGTTGGAGGACTCTAGAAAGATCTAGATTGATCCAATGAGAAAATCCTCTTCTCATGTCATGAGATCTCACATCATGCTATGTACTCATACCAACTCATGATTTTGCTTGCAATTGTACTTATTCTGAGTTTGAAATCTCTCCAAATGAGATATTGGAGGTGTATGGATGGAAAAATGCCTTGTATTTGCCTTGCCAAGTGGTTTTGCAATGGTGCCTTATGATTCAAGTAAGCCATTTTCAAAGCAAGTCCTAAAAATAACCCTCAAATCAAAATTGTGGCAATGTCAATGTTCTCAAAATGATTTTTACAATCAAAATGGTATGTCATATGCCTTGGTTTGGTTGCGTAGATCAAAAACCCTAATTTCCAACTTTGGTTCATTTAAAATATACCTTCATTTTAGGCCATTTTTATGATTTTGTGAAGAAAGCCATTCTAAGTTCTTATGACATCTTATCTAGCCTAAAAACATCATTTTGAACACATCTCATGTTGAACATTTTTCCATTTGAAGAGTGGAAGATGGAGATTTGGACCTATGTTGAGAAATGACCTGTAATTCAACTTTCCCAAAATACCCTTGGATTGCCAAGACCATAACTTGAGTTATACAAATACTCTTGAGGACTTATAGTACTCAAATTAAAGCTAAGATCAAGATATGCAACTCTTATGTTTACCAAGAATCCATTTGACAACTCCTTGATGGGCAAAAGTTGCTTGGAAGTCAAGTGACTTTCACAGATAAATTTCAGTGTCCTCTAGGGACCCATAACTTGCAAGAACCATAACTTGAGTTCTATAAATCTCCTTGAAGACTTCTAGTACTCAAATTAAATCTATTTAGGTGTTCTACAAGTTTCATGTTGACCAAGAATTCATTTGAAGCTTGCATTTTGACTTATCTGGCTTGAAAGTTAGGCCTAAATTAGGGTTTTTTACATTGAAACCCTAATTTAGTAACTCCTCTTCATCTTGATTCTCTTTGATTTATCCTTGGCACAAAACCACACATGTATACACATATAAAATCATGAATTCCACATCTTCCAACTAAGCCTTGATGCTCTTCAATCACTCATTTGACCTAGGGTTGACCCAGATGAAACCCTAGTTGACTGCACTTCAACCCTGGCTCTTGTACTTGTATCAATGACTTATCTCATCTTCAAAATGACCCTCTAGGTCTTCCATGATCTTTTTACACCTTCCATGGCTCACACACTCATTGATGATCTTCAACATATCCCCAAGATTGGGAGAGAAATCTACTAGTTGACCTTCAAACTTCTCAAAGCTTCAGCTCATTTCTTGATTACTTGGATGATCTTGATATTGAATAAAACCCCTTGATGGGCCTCTTTCTAATGAAAATGGCACTTGCTCCCTTGTTAGATGCCTTGTTATGCTATGTTATGCAAATGATTAGACTATGTACATGACTTAGTATGCAAATGACAATGCAATTGAAATATAAACCCAGTGAAGTAGGTTGAGCAAACTTTAGGGTGCAACAGCTGCCTCTATTCAAGCAACTTGGACCCGACTGGGTGAAGAGCGAACGACCTTCAAACATTCGAGGTACGAGGCGATTGAATACCAAGAACCCGGAAATTTTCCAACCGTAGAGATAAACTGCACCACTGCTTGGGGAACAACATTCGTCGATTGAACCTGATTATTACGGTAACCACTTATCAACTACCTAATACATATCTGATTAACTATCTGAGCAGCACCAACTTGTCAATATAGGAATAACCTAGACGACTTCACTGGGGAAGTACTTCTGTCAGCAAACATAACTCTGCCAACGATACAGGAAAAGAGCTCCGCCACTACTACGGGAAGGTAACACCGCCATCGCTACGGGTAATAATCTGGGATAATAACACCGTCATCACTACGAGTAAACAACACCGCCATCGCTACGGGAAAACAACACCGCCATTGCTACGGGTAACAACTCTCTGCCACCACTACAGGACATAACTCCGTCATCACTACGGGAAATACTCTGTCATCACTACAGGACATAACTCCGCCATCACTACGGGCAATACTCTGTCATCACTACAGGACATAACTCCGCCATCACTATAGGAAATACTCTGCCACCACTACAGGACATAACTCCGTCATCACTACGGGAAATACTCGGTCATCACTACAGGACATAACTTCGCCATCACTATGGGCAATACTCTGTCATCACTACAGGACATAACTCCGCCATCACTACGAGAAATACTCTGTCATCACTACAGGACATAACTCCGCCATCACTATGGGCAATACTCTGTCATCACTACAGGACATAACTCCGCCATCACTACGGGCAATACTTTGTCATCACTACAGGACATAACTCCGCCATCACTACGGGAAATACTCTGTCATCACTACAGGACATAACTCCGCCATCACTGCGGGCAATACTCTGTCATCACTACAGGACATAACTCCGCCATCACTACGGGCAATACTCTGTCATCACTACAGGACATAACTCCGCCATCACTACGGGAAATACTCTGATTACAGCTTCTCTGCCTATCTTTGCAGTAGCTAACTCCATCAATCAAATGGGTAACACATAATGGTCCAATCTTTCAATCTTTAATGTTGACACTGCAATAAATCTGAGAAGGACTCTACTGGGGATTTTCTGAACTCAAACTGCCAGACACTTACGGCGACATAAGTGGCAACTTTCAAAAATCGATTCACGAAGTCTTTTGACAACGACATAACAACAATTTTGAAGAAATACTCCGCTGGAGTGGTAAGAGAAACTTAAACGAGCAACTCTGTGGGGAATAATGACAAGACGAACATGATTATCACACGTCTGAGACTTTTAATATTTGGTAACTGATCTGAGCAAGAGCTCTCTCCACCTGCAAGGGAAACAACACTTGGATACCAAAGGTTAACCAACCTGGCCTATGTTTTAAAATGCGTATGTTTGACAATGGCGTAATGCTCCGTACAGCACGAATATGCTACGCGTTTTTGGGTAGATGCAAATATGACACTATATGCAAATGCAAATGCAGGCTCCAGCTGCTGGAGAAACTTTGACAAGCTTGCTTCAACACAGCCGTTGAGAGCGAATATCACCATGTTGGGGATGAACGGGTATCATACAGTCCTCCAGCAAAATAAATGTCGGACATACAACCAACTCTGCCGAGGAGATTAAACCTTGATTTCCACTGGGAGGAAAGAACACCTGTTGGGGGAGAGTAACTCCGCTGGGGAAGAATCGACTCTCTTGGGGAAAGTAAACTGACTGAGCAAGAAACGACTCAGCTGGGGAACGAAGGAATCCTTCTGGAGGAAACGATGTTGTCCGGGCACAGCTTACCAACTCGGAGTTACCACTCCGCTGGGGATAATCATCCTGACGAAGGCATGACGACCTACGGGGAGAAAACCATCTTCTATGGGAATAATCCTTCTGAACCAACTATGACTTGGTTAAACCCTGTGGGAATCCTCCAAGCTGGGGATTGATCCTTCACATACTCGACTCTCTAGGGAGTGCAACCTCTGCAGGGGATACTGATTTTGACTTGCTAGGGGTATCCTTTGGACAACTTCCATGAGGATACTCTTCTGGGGAAAATAATCCCTCCTTCGGTAAGGGATAACGTCATCTCCACCTCTGGGGATGAGGCACGATCTGATGGAGAATAGCGTCAAATAAAGTCAGGTCCTTTATCCCGAGACTCAGGCTGGGGAATACGAATTCCAACCACCTTCTTGGAAATTTGCCCCCAGGATACCAACACGCCCCAGTCTGAATTCTATGACACCTCGTTTTGAAAGGAAAAAGTTTGTCATGAGACCACCTCGCAACGGCTTGCCCCTGAATCGGCAACAATTTTGAAAAAGACCCTACAATTTTTGTACCCTGACGGTTATATATGAATTGCTTCTGCGCGTCAAACCCAAAAGGATGCCCCAACAAAACCTTTGGTTCTTAGGGTGATCTGCCCCGGTCTTGCAATAACCTTTTGCCCCTGATCGGTCGATTCGTGAAGCAATGCCCCCTAGTTGTGAGAGATCTGCCAAATCTCGACCTAATTGGCCCTTAGATTAACTGATTCTTGGGTGGCTGACTCCCACCGGGGATTCTTGAATTTAATATATCCTGCCCCGGCTCACGAAACATTCAGACATTCTGCATTCTATCCTGATCAGACTTCCCACTGTAGGAAACTTTCCTGCTGCATGCGCTTACTCGCAAGTAAAACTAGTTGTCCTGCATAAAGGATATATTAAATTCAATGCATATGACAGTTTTGAAAATCCAGTTCGATTTGTTGGAAAAGTTTTCTGACCTACAACGAAACAATCATTAACATATCCACATTAATACAATGTTGCAAGAGGAATCCTTTTAGGAGTTAGTTTCGATGCGATCTTTACCTAAGTATGCTCTCGAACTAAACTTGTTTCAATTAGGACTTTTTCGGGTTATAACGTAGTCAGGTTCACGGTTAACAAGGAAAGATACAGGCTCAAAGTTTATTTCAACCCACCCATTCTCCGTGATGTTCTCCAATCCTATGTTCAGCTAATTTGACTTCAGCATTCACCTATTAAAGGTGGAATGATAGGAGTGATGATTCAGGATACCACTTGCTTTTCAGAGTGACAGTCATTTGCTTTTCGTCTTGGGGACGCCTCGGGTCACACGACTTTGTTCTTTTCGAGGATTTTTCTTTGGCAATCCTTTTCGTATTTCGTTTTTTCGTTCCCTAACTTTTGCCTGGACTGACTCTTTTGAGTATCTTTTGCTTTGAAGTCCAGCGGGATGCCCTATCTTTTGCCTAAGCCACTCGTTTTCAAGATTCGACTTAGCGGCCTTTTGCGTTCAATTTTCTTTTTCTTTTGCTTTGAACAAATCGTGCGACACCGGCTTGTCTGACTTGCTAATAGAGACGGTGACTGTTTCACTCTTGGGTCGGAGAGCTTTAACCACTGTGGTTTTTAGGCACGACCTATATGGGTGTGATTTATCCTCGAACGGGACACTCCCTTCGTAATTTTAACGCTTGGTCAAACTAACTGACACCTACCCTGCCCCGGGTTAAGATTGAGGGTTTTTCATTTTCAGAAAGAAACTCCTACTACTAGGCTCAAAGGGGTTAACAAGGGATTATCTTCCTTATATCTCCGGTGTTTATGGATTGAAACAATGCATGTACATCATCAACAGGTTTTGATCCAAAAGCATACAATCGGAAGCTTATTCGTCATCTGTTTTCGTCATCCTCCTCGGATTCCACTTAACAAGCGTTTGAAATAAATGAAAACACAAAGAGTGAACACGACTGGATTAATTCAAAACATGCATATTTATTTCATTTATCAATATCAGTTGAAAAAACAACAAGTTTTACAAACGAAATTTTCAATTAACAGAAAGGCAACTACAAATGCAAAGACATGAACAAGATAACATGAAAAATGCCAATGTCTCAGAACCGTACTTCTTGCATTTTGACTTATTGGCGAGTCAACCATCTTCAGAAACAATTGTCAGAGGTAGCCTGCTGCTGTCTTGACCTGTTTTCCACGGCCCGACCAAACTTAGAAACCTCTTTCATCAATCCGACTTTCACTTGTCCGTGGCCCTGCACCACATTGGGGACCCTATCAGAGAAGTTGATAGCCTTGTTGTCAATCAAATCTTGGACCTTATGCTTGAAAGCGTGGCAACTCTCAATATCATGTCCGGGTGCCCCGGAATGAAACTCACAATGCTTACTAGCGTCGAAACCAGATGGAGGTGCGTCCGTTGGTGGGGCCATCATTCACTTTTCAACAAGGTTCATCCCTAACAAGGTCTGAAGGAGTTCAGCATACGTTGATGGGGGTGCCTCAAATACTCTCTTTGACTTCCCCTCCTGAATTCTTCGCTGAGCCGGATGCTGGCGTTTCATGCGCTGCTGGTTTTGATCAACCCGTTCCTTAGACTCATGCACTGTCATCCCCAAATTCAGCCCAGGCATTGGCAACTATTGTGGACCTGGAGATTCAGTTTCCAGTGATTCCAGGATATGCCTCGATTCTTTTGCAACTTCCGGTAGGGAAATGGGAATATCGGTCCCTGAGACCTTTATACCGCCCGGCATAAATTCAAATGCCTTCTCATCCAGCAAATCTTGAATCTTCTGCTTGAACGACTTGCAGTTCGCGATGTTATGCCCTGGTGCACCGGAGTGGAAGACACAATGGGCATTCACATCATAGCTTGGTGGTGGTTTCCCAGTCAATGGAGCCAAAGTGCGGGGTTTAATCAATTGAAGTTGGAACAAGAGTTGCACCAATTGATCGTAATCCACCGGAATCTCATCAAATACCCTGCCAGAGAGCTTCATCCTTTTATCATACCCCCTTGAGTTATCCTGAGAAATTAGTCGCGACTATCGACGAGGAAAATCCCGAGCTTCGAATTGTGTTGAGGGTCTCTTAGGCCTATCATGCCTGGGCCCTGGTTCATCCGACCCCTGTGGGGCAAGTAAACCGACCACAGCTTCGGACATTTGCTCACCTTCTCTTCTGAGTATGTTCCTCAATATTTCAGCCATCAATCCTACCTGAGCCTTCAATCGGTATTTCTCCTCTTCGAGCGTCTCTTGATTCGAGCGCAACGCGTGCATGTCCTTCATGAATTGCCCCAGTTGGCCTCGAACTTCAATTAACTCAGCTTGAACATGCTCCATGTCTATCTCTGCAAGTCGGTGTCCAAAACCCTGGAGGAAACCCTGACGTTCATGAAGAGTAATATCAACAGTACTATCATTAGCCCGTGCAATCAGAGGTTGTACAATAGCCTGCAGCTGCTCCTGGCCCTTGGCCATGGTTTCCATTGCTTGTATGAATTGCGTCATGTTGCCGCGCATCTCCTGCATCTCATTCTGAACTTGATCCATTATCTTCTTGCAGTTGTTTCTGGTTGAATAGCGGTGGACTCTCTGGTCGCCAATCCTGAAAAACCTGAGATGCAGGAAATAAGATACATATTCAAAAAATACCGGTCATGCAATATGAGGATGTAGATGCAAACGTATAAATATGCTACAGGTTACATTCTCCCTGATTCTAGTTTCAGAGAGAAGGCCATCACGACAATGGAGTCCCCATCAAGCAAGCAAGGAATCCGAAAATCCCCATATATAACAAATGCCAAGAGGCTGAGTACAAGAGTACAACTAAATACAACTGAAGAGACCTCGGCCAACAAGCTTGGCGATGGTCCAAATACAAGTACAAATAACAAAGGTAAGGCAAAGATAAATCAAGCCAAGTGGCGGGCTCTGACGTCCTCCAAAATCCCCATTGTCTCCGAGTGCCCTAGTCGGGAGATCAGCTCCTGTATCAATAAAGCATGCCGCTCGGTAGTGGATCTCAGCTTTTTGGCATCATCCTGGTAGGCTCCTTTGCCAGAACCCTCTTCAAATCTATACCTCTTGGAATCGGCCTTCTCTTCACATCCTCTCGGCTTCTCGTCAATGTCACTCACCCTGAGCTCAGCAGTGCTCCTAAGTGATGTCGCATCAGCAATCTTCGCGTCTTGGGCTCTAATCTGTGCCTCTAGCGTGGCAATCTGCAGCTTCAGTTTGTCTTCCCGCTCCTTCCACTTGGTAAGCGTGGCATTCCACAAAGCTTCCCACTTGCTGATACGGGCATAAGCTTTGCTTAGAAGTTCCTTCTTGGAAGTAAGCACCTTGCTGACGCCGTTTAAGGCTATTCCCACTTTTTCTTTCTTTTTGGTTGCTTCTGTCAGCTCTGATCCCAACCTGTTAATCAACTCAATCTGTTCCTTCACAGTGAAGGTGACTTCCTTCTTCTCACGGCGTAACTGGAAGATCTCCTTCTCTAACTCCTCATTGGCTTTCTTCAGTTCCTCATTTTCTGCCAACAATTTGTTATATTTCTCACTCTCTTCTGCAGGAGGTACCTCAATCAATGGAAGATACAGGGGTTCCACAGCAGGATAAGGCATCAAGGAAGTACTGGCTCTCTCATGGATCCAAGCCAAATAAGGATCATAAGCTCTGCTATTGCTCTTACCGAGCAAAGCTTTCCCCCTCCTATGGATGTTATCCCATGCTTGTCTCAATCTGATCAAAACAGCTGTGTCTAATGAGCCCGTGAGATACAGAGATTCCTGTATCTCCTTCTCAATAGGAGTTTCCCTCAAAGCATAACAGAACTATCGTACCAGCAATGAAGGATTATAGTTGATACAACCTTTCCGTCCAATCAGGGGGACATTTGGGAAGCCACTTCAACTATATATAACATCAGTACCAAGCATACTCCGATCAAACCAAATGATATTCTCAGCAGACAGCCCCATCAACCGGGAAGACCAATCCAAAGTATCAACAGTATCAACAAAAGGCCCTGTCTTCGGGAGGTGCCCCTGGAACCACCTGTACAAGAGAGGAAGACAGCAGGAAACATTCTTGCCACGACGTTTCTCATTCTTGTAATGAATGGAATGATAAACATCACCCAAGAGAGTAGGAACTGGATTCTTCGAGGCAAGAATCAGGAAGGCATCTGAGTCGACAAAGTCTGGTACATTAGGAAACAAGACAATCCCATAGATGCAGACAACTAGAATAGCACTGAAAGCGACCCAACATCCACTCTTCGTGCACTGTGCAGCCTTCTCAACCAGGACAGACAGGTGAAAACCATAAGCTCCGTTTAGCTTGACCAAGCCTCCCGGAAACTCAGAAGCGTCTAAGCTGACAATCTCAGTGAGCGTAGCTAACTCAGGCTCAGCATCAACATGTACAAAGGGCATCTGGTCCAACACAGGAACTCCCAACATCGCAGAATACTCCTCCAAAGTGGGTGCCATAATATAGTCTGGAAATAAGAAACATCTCAGCCGCGGCTCATAAAACTGCAATAAAGTATACACCCCAGTCGTCTCGAATGCTGAAGGTATGTATAACAAGCTAAGCAACCTCCCATAAGATACTCTGAACTCAGCCCTCACACTCTCATCTGCCAGAGCAACTAAACCCAGCAATGAACTGATGTCTGGTGAATGCAACCGGTAAGCAACTGTCTTCTTCAGGGACTCCATGTCTGGCTAGAAGATATACTAGAATCAGAGGGGAATGATCACCTGCAACATAAATACATGTTAATGAAATGCAACCATGAAAATGCACATGCATATGCAAACAAGGGACCAAGTGCAATGCTGATAGACTGAGCTGCTCTGTACTGAAGCCTGAGAACCATCCAATCTTTACCTCAAACCAAACTACTCAAATGAATCTTATAACCACATCTCACTGACAGAGATAAACCGGGTGTTCTGAGGTCAAAGGTTTCCTGCAAACAGACCCACCTACCCCTCACAGGTATGTACTTAACTTGCAGACGAGGTACGGCATCCTATGCGGGTTCAACGTCACAGACTTTCAAGAGTGATGATACGATACCCAGAAGGTGTGGCATCATCATCCCTTGAAGTGGCCTCACTTGGTTGAATCCCAATTGATAGGTTCCCAGAGTCGACAATTCTCGGGTCAGACAACTTGTCGAGCCCTAAGGGCCAGGCAAGAAGCATCAAAGAGAATCTCGTCCGAACGTAAATTTCGTGGCTAGCTGGTGCGAGCTAAGCAAGCAGGCTAACCACTATTCTCTACTTCTAAGTCTATGTGTAACCTCAAGCCCAGGTCCGGCTTATCCCTCAACAGATTATCCCCTTCCCACAGCAGCAATAATAATATAGGGCTGGTAATAAAATGCGGAAAGTAAAGACAAAAAAGTAAATCTATACACACCCATGACGGGAAAACAAGCGCTAGGATTGACCCGCATAGGGGATATTCCTGTCCCCAGCAGAGTCGCCAGCTGTTGGGGACAGGCCCAGATAGCTAGGAAAAACAGGGCGAGACGGCAAAAAGAAGGTCCCCAGCAGAGTCGCCAGCTGTTGCTACTGCGAAAATCGGCGCCGGCTATGACAGAAGAGTCGCCACCGTGCGTTATTTATCCCAAAGGAGGGAAAGGAAACGCTCGAAGTAAACCTCACGCAAAGACGGGAAAGGAATGGTCATTGCAACCAAATCCTGGATTCGGGAGTCGGTTACGCAAGGGGAAGGTATTAGCACCCCTCACGTCCGTCGTACTCGACGGGATCCACGCTTGTTTTCTAGTACGGATTGTTATTCTATCTATTCTACAGGTCTGGGGTTAAAAGAAAATAAAATGACTCGGCAAAGTATCGCACTTTATGCCTAAGTATTCCCGTCTGGAACGAGAAATCAGAGTCAACGTAGTTCGCCTACCTACTGGAAAGGAGGGGAAGGTTGCTCGCTAGGATATCACATCCTATGCCTACCTACTTTCATACAGCATGAAAGATCAGAGCAAACGTAGTTCGAGCTACGGAAGACACAAGCTTGTCTGACTGTTTTTATCTCCTTACGAAAGGGTTTTTCTTGATTAAGAGCCCAAGCGGACAAAAATGACACTTTAATGTTTATTTTCAGTCTTTTACGCAAGAACTGTCTTTTATGATGTTTGCAATCTCTGACGCACTAGAGACTATGACTTGAGAGTGACTACGTCGTATGTCACCCTAAGGGTAACACATTAAGTAATCAGATTACTGAAGAGTGACCCTCCAGCAACCTTTCTCAAATAGCTTAAGGCTCGTAGCGTACGACATCGATTATCCTTATTACTGTGTTTTGAATTGTTCTGAGATAGAAGAGAAAGAAATTCTAAAAAATCCTAGGGTTTGAAAGGGAATCAAAACTACCCTAATGTTATCATGCATGGATTACAACCTAATGTCTGTCATAATTCCCTCCTGCACAGAGGAAATCAGAGATCCTAGGGGATAAACGGAAAAGAAACAACAAAAACACAATAAACAGTAAAATGCATGAGATGCAGCAATACACAATGGGCAAAGGAGAAAGCAATAGGCAAGAGGAGACAATTCCACCTCAAACCTAAGGGCAAATCAAAAAACCATACAGGAAAGAAATCCACACTCAACACCAGCTCAGAAAGCCACACTAGCTCCTACAGCAAACAGTCCAAACAGCACCAACTCTGACAGCTACAGTTGATAAACATCAAAAGGTGGACAGTAACAACTTTAAGCAAAATCTTATCTTCTCTTTAATGATGCTCAAGCTATAAGTAATCTCTTATCTTCCAATAATCTTCAGTTTCAACAAGCACCAAGTCCAATAAGCAGACAACATCAAACAACAATATAATCCCTAACCTTCAACAGATATCCAGCTTTGACAGGCACAAGCTTCATTTCTCCAGTATTTAAGGCACTTCTTATCCCCAATAGGTCTTCAACTTCAATGCAAACAAACTCACAGGAGAGAATCAAGTAATAGAGGAAGTTGAAATGTTAAGAGGCTTAATGACAACCCAGGGAAATCACTAAGATCTTAACACAGGTAGTGAAAGTTATCCTCAAGATTCTACCCAATAAAAGTATGCTCTACATCCCTCCTAAGGAGAGATGTAGATCTTTTAGGGGACCTTGTGTCATAGGATGGAATAGAGGCACAAGAAGCTCTCTATGCTTGACAGAAGAAATCAGTCTACTCTAGAGCTCTCCCTATATCTCCTATCTCCTAAGTCTTCATCAAGCAAACTTCAGGCACAAGCTCCAAGCATCAATACTTGCCTCCAATCATATTCAAAGTCTTCATACAATCCTCAAGCCAAGCACAAGCCCCAACACCCAAAGAAAGGCCCAAAACCCATCAAACAGCACAATATCCCAAGAGGGAACACACCAATATCAATCAACTTGCAAAAATCAAATAAAATGGAAATATTCATCATAATATACTAGATTTATTCCTAAGGGACCCTAGCTATATACCCTATACCCCACATAAACCCTAAGGCCTAAATCAAACTAAAAACCCAAGAACTATGTGTTGAATGCACCTATGTCAGGTTGAAAACCCTAATTCTAGCACCCTAAAGTTTGATGTTCAAAATTAACTAAAATTAAATCACAAAAATGTGGTAAAATTCCAAGGGGAACCTAATACCATACTCTAACCATATCAAAAAGAATGGCATCAAAATGTAAAATAAAATGGTCATACTAAATTCAGCAAATAGCATGTATCAAATGAAAATGAAATAAAAGCTATTAAAAGTAAAAATAAACCAAAAATAGAAAAATGCATGGAATGATATTTTTTATTCTTTTATAATTTTCCTGAGACAATTATGAGAATGGAGAAAAAACTCCCATACAAAAATGTTGATTTTCCAATTTATTATGAATTTTCAAAGAAATTAAAATAATGTGTGAAAATATGGGAAAATATGAGAAAATGGAAAATGTGTGTGTCAAATAGCAATGCAGATTAGTTCAAACAGACATCCGTGCCCAAAAGGGGGTGGGGGTAGCAATACGCACAAGGCCCAATTATTATTCAAAAAACAACAATGAAAATGGAAAGAAAAATAAAAAAACGTGGTGCAGGAAGTAAGGAAATTCAGTGTAATATCACATGTGCCCCTGACTAGGGGTGTGGATAACATTCACCACTTAAGCCCAATGCCACGTTTTAAATGAAACGCAGCGTTCCATTTCTCAGACTCATCCTTCACAAAAATAGAACACGCGTGGCCGTTGGATCATGATTCTAGTCAAAGTCTCCCTCTAATCTAAGGGTGCAGAGGTTGTCTTCAACCTTTTGAAAGTTGGAGGGAAAGAAGATGCCATTGATGCAGAGCTTGAACTCCATCTTCCTCCCCATCGTATCTCATCAAATCTCCATCAAATGCAAAAATTAAAAAGCCTAACATGCTCCAAATTTCACCAGGAATTCATCTATGATAATCAAACACCTTGAAACTAATCCTAGCTCCAAACACGATTCAAGCTTCAGAAATTGGGCTATGATCAAAAGTCACCAATCTTGAAATTGAGTGGCTCAATCTCTTCCCTACTTCACACTGATCATTTCTAACCATTAATCTAAGGTTATATCATCAAGAAAAACAAGATACACGCATGAACAGATTTTGAATCACTTAACCAATGGTCTCTAAATTGGTCCTAAAGCTACCAGAAAGTTCCACATGATCATCCACAATGAATCTATCTAATCAAAACCAATTGAAACTACCTAATTCATGCCATGGATTGAAGTTTACCTACCTGCAATTTTGAGATGAACAGAGGTATGAAATCTCCAAATCAAGCTTTGAAAACTTCACTACACCTTTAATGAACCACAATCTTGCTTCTGTATGCAAAAGAAATGGTTGAAGAGGCTTGGATTGTGGAAACCGATTCTGAGTTGCAGGTGATGAAATTCAGTTGCAAGAACACGATCCAACCACCAATTTGCTATGATTTTGATCTGGAATCACTCACTAGTATCAATGGAAGATGTAACAATCAAAATCTTGGATTGAAATGGATGAAATGCTTGTAACTGATTCTGAATTGCACATGGAAATTTCAACTTGCAATCTCACCAATCTCTCCCAATTCTCACCAAATCTTGCTTGGGATCATTTCATATGCATATATAGAGTGTGTTGGAGGACTCTAGAAAGATCTAGATTGATCCAATGAGAAAATCCTCTTCTCATGTCATGAGATCTCACATCATGCTATGTACTCATACCAACTCATGATTTTGCTTGCAATTGTACTTATTCTGAGTTTGAAATCTCTCCAAATGAGATATTGGAGGTGTATGGATGGAAAAATGCCTTGTATTTGCCTTGCCAAGTGGTTTTGCAATGATGCCTTATGATTCAAGTAAGCCATTTTCAAAGCAAGTCCTAAAAATAACCCTCAACTCAAAATTGTGGCAATGTCAATGTTCTCAAAATGATTTTTACAATCAAAATGGTATGTCATATGCCTTGGTTTGGTTGTGTAGATCAAAAACCCTAATTTCCAACTTTGGTTCATTTAAAATATACCTTCATTTTAGGCCATTTTTATGATTTTGTGAAGCAAGCCATTCCAAGTTCTCATGACCTCTTATCTAGCCTAAAAACATCATTTTGAACACATCTCATGTTGAACATGTTTCCATTTGAAGAGTGGAAGATGGAGATTTGGACCTATGTTGAGAAATGACCTGTAATTCAACTTTCCCAAAATACCCCTGGATTGACAAGACCATAACTTGAGTTCTACAAATCCTATTGAGGACTTCTAGTACTCAAATTAAAGCTAAGATCAATATCTACAAATCTTATTTTTACCAAGAATCCATTTTAAAACTCCTTGATGGGAAAAAGTTGCTTGGAAGTCAAGTGACTTTCACAGATAAATTTCAGTATCCTCTGGTGACCCATAACTTGCAAGAACCATAACTTAAGTTCTATAAATCTCCTTGAAGACTTCTAGTACTCAAATTAAAGCTATTGAGGTTTTATACAAGTTTCATGTTGACCAAGAATTCATTTGAAGCTTTCATTTTGACTTATCTGGCTTGGAAGTTAGGCCTAAATTAGGGTTTTTTTTACACTGAAACCCTAATTTAGTAACTCCTCTTCTTCTTGATTCTCTTTGATTTATCCATGGCACAACACCACACATGTATACACATATCAAATCATGAATTCCACATCCTCCAACTAAGCCTTGATGCTCTTCAATCACTCAATTGACCTAGGGTTGACCCAGATGAAACCCTAGTTGACTGCACTTCAACCATGACTCTTGTACTTGTATCAATGACTTATCTCATCTTCAAAATGACCCTCTAGGTCTTCCATGATCTTTGTACACCTTCCATGGCTCACACACTCATTGATGATCTTCAACATATCCCCAAGATTGGGAGAGAAATCTACTGGTTGACCTTCAAACTTCTCAAAGCTTCAGCTCATTTCTTGATTACTTGGATGATCTTGATCTTGAATAAAACCCCTTGATGGGCCTCTTTCTAATGAAAATGGCACTTGCTCCCTTGTTAGATGCCTTGTTATGCTATGTTATGCAAATGATTAGACTATGTACATGACTTAGTATGCAAATGACAATGCAATTGAAATATAAACCCAGTGAAGTAGGTTGAGCAAATTTTAGGGTGCAACAATAGCACCTTCAAGATTGAGCTTAATGTGATGGAGCATAAGTTCCTTGCAACTGCAGCTAGCAGGGATGAATGTATATGGCACTATAGTCTTGGCCATCTCAACTTTAAAGACATCAGAGATCTGAAGATAAGAAATATGGTTTCAGGATTACCAGAAACCGACATTCCAAATGAAGTGTGTGAAGAATGTGTGCAGGAAAAGTAAAACAATAATAGCTTTATAAAGATGCAGGAAGCAAGTCGAAGGCAACTCTTTAAGTCATATACTCTGATGTATGTGTCCCTATCCAGGTAGATTCAATTGGAGGTAGATTCAGTCGAAAATTGTGGACTTACCTGGTCAAGAAGAAAAGTGAAGTGATCGAGGTATTTTCCCAATTTAAATCTATGGTTGAAAGACAAAGTTGTCGAAAGCTAAAGATTTTGAGGATTGGTGATGGTTGAGAGTATGTGTCAAAAGATTTCTATGCATCATGTGAGAAAAAAAGATTATGCATGAGGTAGTTCCAACCTACACTCCGCAGCTGAATGGAACTGCAGAAAGAAAGAATAGAACTACCATGAATATGGTGAGAAGTATGTTGAAAGGAAAGTTTCTACCCAAATAATTATGGGGAGAAGTTGTGTCGATTGCAACATACATCTTGAGCAGATGTCCGACGAAAAGGATAGAAGGAATTACACCAGAAGAGTGTCGATCTGGTGTCAAGCCTAGCCTAAGTCATTTGAAGGTGTTTGGTTCTATAACACATAGACAAAGTGCCAGATCAGTTGAGAAGAAAACTTGATGACAAATATAGTCAAATGATATTGACAGGATATCATTCGTCTGAAAGATACAAGTTGTTCGACCCATTGAACAAGCAAGTAGTGATTAGCAGGGACGTGATCATAGATGATCTTAAAAATGGGATTGGACTGAGAATGTTAAGAAGGATTTAGTGAAAATCTTATGTGAAGAGCCAACTAGTGAAGTAGAAAAAAAAGTTCGACAAGAAGAAGTCAGAGATGAAGCAGGCCAAGCAGACCTCAATGAACAAGATACATGCTTGAAAGGTTGCAAGAATGTGTGAATTACATTAGATGATATGGTCAACGAAGAAGGTGAGTTGGTACACTATACTTTCTACACAGATATCGAACCAGTCAATGCAGCTGAGGCATTGAAAGATTCAAAGTGGAAGAAAGCAATGAATGAGGAACTAGAGATCATCAAAGTCAACAACACTCGGTCACTTGTCGAATTGCCTCAATGCAAGAAGGAAATCAAAGTGAAGTAGGTATAAAAGGTAAAACTAAATCCCAAAGGAGAAGTAACTCGACACAAGACAAGACTTGTGGCAAAAGGATTTCTTCAGAAAGATGGAATCGACTTCAACAAAGTTTTTGCACCTGTTGCTAGGATCAAAACAATCAGGTTGGTTGTTGGTCTAGCAAACATGAATAATGGGCACATATGTCAGATGAACGTGAAATGTGCATTCCTGAATGGCCCCTTAGATGAAGAAGTTTATGTTGCACAACCATTTGGATTTATGAAACAAGGCAAAGAAAGCAAGGTATACAGGCTGCATAAATCCTTGTATGGACTTAAGCAAGCTCCAAGAGCTTGGAATAAGAAGATAGATATCTTTCTAAGGGAGAAGGAAGTTGTGAAGTGCATAACTGAGCATGAAGTATATGCAAGAAGAAACAAGAGTGAATTGTTAATATTATGTCTCTATGTCGATGACTTGTTGATAATAGGTAGCTGCAAGAAAGAGATTGAAGACTTCAAAGGTGATCTTAGTAAGGAATTTGAAAAGTATGATCTGGGTGACATTTCATATTTCCTTGGCATCGAATTCTACAAGAGTAGTAGAGGTTTGATGATGCATCAAAGATATGCAAGTGAAATTCTCAAGAGATTTGAGATGGAAGAATGCAACTCGTCTTCAACACCTGCTGAACCAAGACTGCAACTGTCGAAAGATTAAGATGAAGATGATGTCGACCCAGCCCAATATAGAAGACTTATTGGGTCACTAAGATAACTTTTTCACACAAGGGATGACTTAACATACAGTGTAGGTATGGTAAGTAGATTCATGCAGAAGCCAAATGTATCACACCTAACAGCGACAAAGAGGATACTAAGGTATCTGAAAGAAACTCTCGGCTATGACATTTTTTCTTGAAGATGGTGAAGGAAAATGATGCAAGCTAGTGGGATACACTGAATCAAGTTGGTGTAGTGATGATGAGGATAGCTGGCTATGTATTTATGCTAAGTGGTACATTAGTTGCTTGGAGTTCGAGAAAGGAGACAATAATGGAGTTTTCATCGTATGAAGCAGAGTACACAATTGCTTATTTCTGTGCATGTCAAGAAAAGTGGACGGTGAACCTGGTCAAAGAGATTACAACAAAAAGTCATGGAGCAATTACCATGAAAATTGATAGCATGTCTACTATCAATCTGGCGAAGAATCCGATAGCACATGGATGAAACAAGCACATGAAATGAGGTTCCACTATCTTTGTGGGCAGGTAGCAGAAGGGGAGATCAACTTAGAACATTATAGAACTGAGAATTAGACTACAGGTATCATGACGAAGGGAGTGCAGGTCGAAGTGTTTAGAAGACTATGAGCTATAATGAATATAGATAGCTTAGACAAAATGAATTAAGTGGTGTATTAAGAATATAATTCCTTATGTCGAAGTAGGTAGTGCTCAAAAGAAATAATGATGTGTCGAAATTAGCCTATTGTATGTGTGTGTCTTGAAATGTCGAAGCAGATTGCTCGACAGGATTTCGACTTAGGCCTATTTTAGTAGTGTTTGCTAAGTTGGATATTTTGGGCTTTTGTGTTTTGGGATTTTGCTTAGGGAGCAAGCTAACCTAAAACTATAAATAGAGAGAGTAACCCATATTCTTGTAACAACTTGAGTTTACAGAATTTTGCAGTTATAAAGTGAATAAATTTTTCATTGTTTGTGGGCAGAGAGTTACTCTGTAGAAATCACCATCTTCTTCTATATCTTGTCAAACCCTAATTTTCTTTCTTCTACAATTTTTATTTCTTGTCGTTGTTATTGTGTATCGATAATAATCTTGTTCATAAAGATTGATAGAAATTCTCCATAGGTTGTGGTGGATTTCCAACAATGAAGAAAAGTGACAAGCAATCTTTGCATAGCTAGGATCATTGACCAATCGACTTCCCATATGTTTGAATAAAGCAACCAGCACGTTTTCTCTTTTGACGAGCAACCTTTATTTTTGACTCAATTTTGACAAAAGGAGGCATCAGTCTCTCAGCAAGGTTTCCACTCCCATCATAATCTATATAGAACTACGATTCTGAAGTGTTCATGGATGGGGCGTCGTCTGACAGAAGAAAAGCAGAAATGAAAATGTGATAAAAACTTGAAAATGCAGGGTTACCACTCACTGTAATGAAAATAGCGAAAAAAACTCGAGTAAAAGTTTAGAAGAAGAAAAGGCACCTTGAAATAGGAAGGCAAAAGCTCTGAAATCAGAAAGGAAGATAAAAAACTGAAGCTTTAGCCCTTCAAATTTGTGAACGCGTGATATCGGTTACTCTGGGAAGTAATCGCAAACAAGAGGTAAAAACTTGAAAAGGAAAGAGAATATCAATCTGGGGAAGAACTAAAAACATTTTCCTACATCCTCTCTCTATCTTTATATATGCAAAGGCAATTGAATGGATCAGATCAAAAGCATGAAATAAGGAGAGATCAACAGTCAGGTTTTATATGGAGAAGACAATCACACTCAAGAGTACTCAAGTACATAAAAACTTGTGTCATGTCAACCCATACCTTTTCAAGTCACATGTAGTAGAAAAATGGCAAAACGCTTCAATGATAGGACTACATTCGATGTTCACATTCACATCACACTTTGGCAAAACCAAAGCGGCGTATGCCGGTCGATGCATGGATAGAATCCATCATGGGCTGCCACTATTACTAAAAGACTCCCCAAACATCAAACATGTCCAACGAGTCTTATGGGCAACTGTTCCATGTCGTCCAAAGACCTGAAACCTACCGGTCAATGTCAACCAAGATCCGGGACCCCAAGGTCCACACCAACCAAAGATCCGAGTTCCACTACTCCTCAAAGAACACCAAAGCTCCATTCCATTATAGTTTCTGCAATCATCTCCATTTCTGGTTCCACAACGGAACAAGTTTCAAGAGTACATCAAAATACTCCAAAATTTTACTTCATAGTTACTTAGCAAGTGATTTTAAATCACCTTTAGTATTTGTTCAAGAATCGTACAAACCGAAATAAATTGATTAACATGTAAGTTAAGTTCAATCTACCACCAATATTTTAAATCACCTTCAATATTTTAAATCACTTTGAGGATTTGTAACATCCTCACACCACCAATCTAAACTTGTATTCATTGGTCTTTCCTTGATACTCACGTGGTTCCACAAAACATTTCCACCAAGACTCTGCAAAGGACCACAAAGTTCTAGTACCTGCCACCCAAATAAATTTGGCTTAGTAAATGCCATTGTTGTAAGTGGTTCAATGCACCTTTTCACCTTGTGGAGTTTTTCTTCTGAATCAGAAGCTTTGGATATCAATCTCTCCAAAACCCCATTTCTTGAGAGCAAAGAGAACCGTAATAAATGTGTAATTCGAGTTAGCTTATTTATATGTTCACAAAAGCATGTATACAAAATATTGAGACTGTATTAATTTAGCTGAAAGACTATTTAGGAAAAATGAAAAATGAAATATTGGATTAACAATATATGAATGAAAATGGAACTACATATTACCGTTCACCATATTTCATTTACGTAATGGCCAAAGACGCAATAAGAGTGGTGCAGTTTCAAGTACTAGGGCACAAACATTTCTAATTGCAATTACATTCTAGCAATAGAAATATCGAGTATTTTGAAATTAATTATAAGTTGATAGTAGACTTCATAACACAATAAACATATGTACTACAGAAAAACTCTATTATCCCGTCGTCATGCAAATTTACTTTAATGAATTTTAAGTTAGCAAAATCTTCATAAAAATTAAACACGAAATTTAAGTAGTGCATCAATAAGATATTATAAAGAAATATATTAACCTATACCTTGTGAAGATAGAAAGACACGTCATACTTCAACAACTATGTCGTTGGGAAGTCCCGTAGTGCAAAATCTATGATAATAAGGTGACACAGTTTCAACAAAGAATTCACCAACCATGTAGATATTCAAATGAATAATCACAGTCTTAATCTTCATTGACAAGTCTGTTTTCTATGAAAGGGCACAAATTACAGGATTTCGATGCACATATATAATATTAACTAAATCATATCAAATTAAAAAGTAAAGAAAGAACTCATTAAGCATTTTTGTACACCAATATCTGATTCGATATAAAATAGTATATCAAGCAATACAAATAAGAGTATATATCCTTGACAAAATCATCTATTCAAACTATATACATTCACTATAGTTCAGCATGGCAATAGACAAACATGTTAATCCAAATCCTAAACTTCACAAACACACAGTTGAACAAAGAAAATCACACTTGAAGACAAAACAAAAATTAAAATAGTAACAATAAAATTATAATTCAAAGAGCAACAAGCCTTGCTGCTGTAATGCATCCGTTTTGGACCCCAATTTCATGCAAGCCATTTAGGAAAAGAGTTGAACTGAAAGTTTAGCGTTGTAGTGGGACCTAACAATGTAGCTTCTTTCAAACTTCAATTTCAATGTCTCAAATACTAAACGTTTAGAGCAATTCTCAAAAATCCACCAAAAAACAAAGCCAAATCCACACAACCAGAATAAACTGAACAACACCACTTAAAAATGCTAGGATGACTCAATTTCATTTACTTGACAATCTAATGAACCCATTTAGGCCAACAACCAAATTCTCTTCCAAAAAAAAATAATTACTCCTCACAATGATAAAACAACATAAAACACAAAACCAAAAAACAACAACAAAGTAGGAGTGATAAAAGAACAGAGAACAGAAAACCTAACACAAAGTTATGTCAAAATAAAATCAACCCCACTGTGATAAATGAACAACAAAACACAAAACTAAAGAAACAACAATAAACGACGACAAATGAGAAGTTAATATAGAGAAGAACACCATATAGAAGGAAAAACTAAAGAACAATACAATCATGTGAGCTTGTTCTAAAAGAGGAACTGTGAGAAAACCTTTCATCCAACAGTCAACCCTTCATATCTTCGATTTCTAACTCGTACTAGTGATGTTCCATAAAGACTTTTAACTTACTTCAATTAATAAACGACCTAAGGATGTGAACGAAAAAACCCTAATTCTACAAAATAAGAACAAGGGCTTGATGGGATTGTCTGGGTTGTTCGCAAGGCCCATGGATAAAAGGCCAAGAGCGAATTTAAAGTGGAAAGGGGCACGCAATAGGTAGATGTTCACTCTAGCTAGAAGTAGAAAATTATGTCCTACAATGCATCAACCCTCGTCCAATTTAATTAGACGCTTGTCTGCATAAAACATAACATCACATGTGAATGGTTTCAATCAATCTTGATATATAAGAGAAACTCACAATTTCACGTATTCAAATTCATTCTCATTCACAAATTACTTCTAATTTCTCTCAATTATTTGATCACTTAAGTGCTAACATTTCAAACATCTTCTGGTATCATCAAAAAATAATCTAAATAAAAAACTTTTTTTGTGTAAAAAAATACAAACTTTTTTATTACCGTTGTTAAAAACCATTTAATTTAATTAAATAATTACATTTTATAAAGAAAAAAAGTTATGAGAATAAAAAAATAAAATAAAATAGGAGTCGTGTTTATAAAAGATGAAGTGGGATAGATAGGGTACAAACATCTTCTTCAACACTTTCTTTCTTCCTAAACCATTACAATTCAAAACCTCCTTCAATATGGCATTCGGCTACATCAACCTAACACTTTCACAAATGATTATTGAGAGGATGTTGTTTTAAAACAAATAATATTAGAAGTAGAGATCCTTGATTCTAAGATTATGATTTTAGTGAGAATATAATTTTGAAAGAATATGATGAACTTTCTCTTTTGAATTTTCATTGTATGATTGTGTTTTCTCTCTTAATTTTTCCTTGAACAAATGATGTGATTTTAAGAAAAATATTCTTAGAAAGGAATATCCTTGATTATAAGAATATGATTTTAGTGAGAATATGATTTTTGGAAGAATTTCATGAATATTTCTCTCGAGTTTTCCTTGAATGATTGTCTTGAAATGAAGAGAATGTGAATGGCTATTGGTAGATGTTTTGATCCTCTAGTTTCTTGAGTACCAGATTTGCTCTGAGTATATACTTGAAATTACATGTATGCCATTGGTATTTACGATTTTGTCATTGATACTGTAAACGAGAAGATAGTTTATTTATAACATTATCATTGAGAGAAACTAATACTCATGTTGTGTTTCTTGATCCTCAATTGATTTATGTATTTACGAAAATGTCACTAGTATAATTTATTAGTTATAATTTGATCCTCTAGAATAACTAAAGCTTTGCCATTTGTTCAAAAACTGATCCTCTTTAGTAGTGCAGAATTACGATAATGCCATTGTGTGACTTATTTCTTTGACACGCTTGGTATTTTATGTTCCTTTCAAACATATGATCATCTTTTCTTGTAACAAGTTTAATAATAAAATTGAGAACCATTTCTTCTCGCATCCCATTGATGATAACATTTACACATGCATGTCTTATTAATTTCCACTAAAGAGCACACATCAAATAACAAATAAAATCAAAATCTTAATTATATTTACACAAAAGTTTGTCATATTCAAAACATCAAAAAATATTTTTTCCTCAACATCACATGCGAACGGTTTCAATCACTCTTGATATATAAGAGAAACTCACAATTTCATGTATTCAAATTCATTCTCATTCACAAATTACTTATGATTTCTCTCAATTATTTGATCGCTAGAGTGTAAATCTTTCTGATATCATAAAAAAAAACTATCTAAATAAAAAAACTTTTTTTTTTCAAAAAATACAAATTTTTTTATAACGGTTTTCAAAACCATTTTATTTATTTAAATAATTATCCTTTATAAAATTTAAAAAAAAAATGACGAGAATAAAAAAAAAAAAAAAAAAAAAAAAAAAGTCGTGCTCATAAAAGATGAAGAGGGATAGATAGGGTGTGGATATTATCTTCAACACTCATTACATACGATAAACAAGAGAGCGCGGAAACAAAATGCTGAGCCTCTCCGTTACTTCACCATCTTTTTCAACACTTTCCTTTCTTCCCAAACCATTACAATTCAAAACCTCCTTCAATGGCTTTCGACTACGTCAACCCAGCACTTGCACAGTTCCAGCGACGAAACGCACCGCTTTGGTCCCAGTGATGATGGCAAAGAGAGAAGAGCAGTTGAAGGAAATTAGAAATTTAACCAATGAACAAATCAACCAAGAGGTTGTTAACCTAAAAGGCGACTTAGTCCTGCTTAGAGTTGAGAAATCTAATAGCAACGATGGCTTCAATTACAGCAAATTTCGGAAATTGCGCAAGCAGGTATGTTTTCTCTTTAGGTTATTATTCTGTTCTTGATTAATATTTGAACAGTTGAATTGATCCAATGACTTGTAATGATGCAATAGAGAAAATAATAGACACATTAGGTGGTTAGGGTCCTGATCTAAAATGAGGGAAAACCCTTCAAGCAAAACTATTTCTCATTGTTTCCGTGACAGAGGGAAAAGGAACTGATGTGGGTGGTTTCCTCATCCTATGGCGATTGACCAAACAAAAAGGCTTGGATCTATGCCATTTATTGACTGAATTGACCTTTGTACCGTTTCATTTGATTCTGATGGCTGACATAAATTTACGAGAATACTGAAACAGATATCGATGCATACTGAGAAATTCTATTTGTCATAATACTTGAGCTTGGTTTGCCATTTGCATGATCGGCCGGTCCTTTTGTAACTTCCATGTGATTTTAAAGTTTTGCAAGATGCAATGCAGTTTAGCATACTTAACTTTTTAGGTAAACTAGTGTGCAAATGTCTTTGACTTTAGTTATTTGGATTTGAGCATAGTGCCACATGACTCCACTCCCAAATGTGCCTTGCATTGCAGCCTCTTCTCACACTTTGATTGAAAGGACTCTGCGCCCTCCTGTCCCCATATTTTGGATTTTGTGGGGATTGCATTAGACCCGTAATAAAGTTCAATTATTCTTTCTTTTTCCACTTCCGTTTTTTTAATTAACTATCTCCACTCATTTTACTGAGATTCTCTGATCAGAACTGGATTTGGCTTTAGAGATAGAAGGAGTAATTCAAAGAACTAGGCCTGATTAGAATGCCATGTGTGTATAGAAAGACAAAAAACTAAGGAAAACATATCTGCTCTGTTGCAGTTGCCTGCCACCCCACATTTATGGAAGTGATCTCCTATCTCTCCACCCCTCCATCCTTTCACTCATATTCACAGCAGTGTCCATTGATTCCCGTATCTCCCATTGCCTTCCCCTACTGCCAGGTTTTTTGTAGGACCCAGCATATCCAAACCCCATTCACTAGTAACACACTTTCCTCCACTGTTTCTATCTCGTTTTCTATTCTACTACCCTTGCTCCTTTTCTACCTTCTGCAATACACCCTAATAATTGGAGGGCTGTGATTTGGCTCATCATCATTTTATTACAAGTGTCCACGTCCCGCAGATAAAAAACTGATTTGGGAAGAGGGAGTGCTAGGATTAAGTTGGCAGCAAAGCAGAGCACTAGGATTTAGGGTGCTTTGATTCCATGGAGAAAACACGATATGCAAACAATAGAAAAGAACTAGGCCTAGTTCTTTGAATGGAGAGATTTCAAATGGTCATGCTGGTCCATTCTCATTTATTTATAGTTCTTAATATGACCTAATAAGGTATAACTTCAGATGATACTAAAGAACTTTACTGACATGTAAAGATCCTTTTTTCAGGGTCTGCATAAATGCTTACGTTTCTTGATTTTGTAATTTTTGGATGGATGCTAACTGTTAATATCAATACAGATTGCTCGCTTGCTTACTGTAAAGCGGGAAAGAGAGATTGAGGAGGGTATTAGTAAGAGGTTGTCCAGAAAGCTAGATAAAAAGTGGAAGAGAAGCATTGCTGTAAAACCAACTCCAACTTTATTGAAGCCTGTAGAAGCTGAGGCTGCATGAGCTATCAGATTAAATATGCAATTTATAGAGTTAAGTGGCTAAAATTGTTGTTAGACTTTGTTTTTATGGTTTTGTTGGACGTTGTCATCTTGTTGTGTAGTGTAATACTATCTTGTTTGTAGTAACCTACATTTCAGGAATGTTTTATGCCTTGTATGTTGTAAGAAAAGAGACAGAGTTATCAAAATCAACATTCACCTTCAAGTTAGGTGAACAACTTTTTTACTAGAAATTTCAAATATTTTATAATTTTTTGGGTCATTAAATGTAGATGACAGCAAGGGAAAAGGAATTGCCCCACATTCTGACGCTCAGCAAAACAATTTACATGTAAGAGAGTTCAAGAGATAAAAGAATGTCTTTCCTATAAGCTTCTCTTCCCATTGTGTTAAATCAACAAATCTACACCCAATAGGTTTTGTAGTGAAGAAATAGTAGTAGTTTCTGACGCAGAATAGCATATTTCTTTGCTTCTTGTAAGTCACACAAACCCTCAAACTATTCAGCACCAAACATTATACAAGATTTCCTATTCTACGCCAGTAAAAAAATCACTTATTCAAGTTTAAGACTAATGTGTGAGCATTCTAAACAAATTTATAACATTTAAGTGAAATATTGGTAACGAATACATCCCGGTAATAGAAAAATATAGGCAAAAATATTGTCTATATTTTTTAAGTTATTTTAAAATATTAAATTAGTTTTTAAAGTTTTTTAACACTTTGGTCATTTATGTTAAATAACGCTTGCGTCGTTGATCTTTTTAAAAATCTCCGTTTTAAAAAAGCCTATGTGGCACAAATGGAACATATGTGACATTTAAGAACATTTTTAATGCAAGTTTTTAAAGTTAAATTTTTTATAGTTAACGATGATTATAAAAAATTTGCATTGAAATGACTATGATATAACATTTAATTCACGAACTTTTAGTTTCCGGTAATTATATAGTTAACGCATGCTATTTATTTTGAAACATATAATATTATTATTTATATTATTAAAGTCTTGTAATTACAATTATCATTAAAGAATGACAATGACATGACATTTAACTTAAATTAAAAAATATAAAATATATGGTCAAGTTTTAGTTTTTTATAAGCAACTATCATTAAAGTAAAAACAACTTAAATCAACTATAAATTTTTTAAATCCTACAAATCACTTTGGACCCACAAAAAATATCTTAGTTTACCCACGTAAGATACTCCCACTAAAGATGCTCTAACAAACAATGTGTTATTTTATTTTATATTTATTTTATAATTCCACGTGGAATTTATTTTTTTTTATAATTTTTTTATATTTTTATTTTTATTTACTTTACTTTATTTTTATTTTTTATTTTATTTTAACTGAAAAGACTTTATTGTTACATTTTAAAAACATATGGGACGTGAGTATTACAAATTAAAATATAACTTATACATTGTTTTACACTATTTTGAATCTTAAACAATAATTAATGTGTTGTTTTACATTATTTTGAACTTAAAGAATTACAAGACAACATACTAAGCATGAAATAATCTAAATATTGTCAAAAGTATTGTTATAATGTTATAAACCAATACATGCATAAACCAATACATACATAATCTAACAGATAGTGATAAAAACATAACAATACATGTATTGGTTTATAACATTATAATAATTCTTCTAATAATATTTTCTCTTGATTTATTACCTGTAAAGTTCAAACAAAGGAAAACATAAATAGGAGATAGCAACGTTATTTGACAATGCTAATTGTTCAACCAAACAAATGCAGTGTTTATACCAAAAACTCAACAACTTGCCTTGTATAATTCAGCTCTAGCCAAGACGTTCCTGCATACTATATTTCACAACACAAGTATTAAGTCAAAGAGTGAAAAAATAAATAATGATAAATAGTTAAATGTGAAACTATTGTATTGTAATTCTGTTTTAGTAGTTCAGAGAAGTAGTTTGACTATACACCTCTACTGATATATCAACAAAATATATCAACGAAGTGGTTAGTTTCACATACATACTATGCACTTGTGCAAGTATATAGTTTAGTTAGTGAGTTTGTACTAAGTCTAGTAGTTTAAACCGACTAACTAATAAGTGGTTAGTTAGTTAGGTTGGTTGCTTAATCAAAATGCTATATAAATGTTGTAAATTCTATTTTGAGAAATATGAATGAAATATACCATCATTGTTACAAAAATAATCTCTCTTCACTCTAAATTTATTCATTATTCTTTATTCCTATTACCTTGTTTGACAAGTACTCCAATAGAAACATGTTAGTTCATTCAGATAAATCCACAACCAAGAAACTATCAGTTCTCTAAAATAAATAAAGAACAACGTATATAATTTCATAGCTTGCGCATAGGAATGTAGTTTCACAGCTTCCCATCATTCCATTCTATTCACCTTTCACTCACTTTAATAGAATGTAGAAATTCAGATCTTTTACAGCAGCCCCCTACAAAATCACATGTATCTTTCATGTATGACCTACTATAGCTGAACGAACCTCATAATGAACATACATTCTCCAAAATTATTCATTTCGCAATTCCAAAAAAATATGAAGTGTGCACGATCTGTAAGAGTGAATTAAACTTGTAGTGATATATATAGATAGATTACTAGTTCATGATGAAAATGGACAAAAATTATTCATATATTTTTTGGTCTATGCATGTATTGGTTTATAACATTATAACAATACTTTTGACAATATTTAGATTATCTACTACTTAGCATGTTGTCTTGTAATTATTTAAGTTTCAAAATGGTGTAAGACAACACATTAGTTATTTTTTAATATTCAAAATAATGTAAAACAACGTATAAGTTATATTTTAATTTGTAACACTCACTTCTCATATGTTTTTAAAATGTAACAATCAGGTCCTTCCAGTAAAAATAAAATAAAATAAAATAATAAAATAAAAATTCACGTGGAATTAAAAAAAATGACACATCATCGCTGTTAAATGTCACATGTGCTCCATGTGTGTCACATAGACTTTTTTAAAACAGATATTTTTAAAAAGGTTAACGGTGCAAACGTTACTTAACATTACTAAGGCTATTTTTTTACAATGATTCTCCCTCCTAATCATTAGTTGTCTTTGTATTCTCTTCTAAATATATTCTCTTCTAAATATAAGTTTTATTTTTCCTGAGGAAATTAAATATAGGCTTTAATGCAATTATATATATATATATATATATATATATATATATATATATATATATATATATATATATATATATATATATATATATATATATATATATATATATATATATATATATATATATATATATATATATATATATATATATATATATATATATATATATATATATATATATATATATATATATATATATATATATATATATATATATATATATATATATATATATATATATATATATATATATATATATATATATATATATATATATATATATATATATATATATATATATATATATATATATATATATATATATATATATATATATATATATATATATATATATATATATATATATATATATATATATATATATATATATATATATATAAAATATGAGTGGGGATCAATTTACTCCAAGAGTAAGTTTTTTAACTTACTTTAAATCATAGCCTTTGAATTGTATTTGTTCTGGACTAGGTCTGAGACTGACCCACCGTCGGACACATCCAAGTCTAACTTCACGTCGAAGAAGACCCAGCGCAAATGCCCAATCCATTATAGTCGTTGGAGAGCACATTCCCCACGTGCTCCTCACCTGTGGCCAACTGATCCCGGGTACCTCATAGAAATGTTCTGTCATTCGTAACGGGCAAATCTTCGGCTTTTCGGCGAATGCGGGGCAGTTGACCCGGGATGATGAGCACAAGCTGCTCATCCCTTCCTCCACATAGAAATCCTGGCAGTCATCATGTCGTAACCCGAAATTTGACCTCCTTTTTTTTCCTTTTGCATGAGCATGTGCATTCGCGTTGCTGACATACACATTAGCATTTTTTTCTCTGTGTTTGTTTTATAGGAATATTCAAAAGTTCAAAATTTTTTGAAGCCCTGATTAATCGCATTCTCACAAAGTCATCACACTATCAATACAAGTAAAACACAAGGATTTCCATGTCTATTTATCAAAGCAAAGAGTCAAAGATCAGAACCATGACCATAACACCCTTTTTCAAGCAAATTAGGCAAGTTTTGGTTGTGTTAATCGATTAACCATTTGCTAGGCAAAATGTGTTAATCGATTAACACATGCATTTTGGCAGATTTTGCTGCATTATCATGACAACAACTTTTTCTTCTACTTCTTTGGGGTTTACTTGGTTCTAGTGTCATGTAGAATATTCTAGACACTTCAAAAATTCAATTGCATTTGCTACAATACATGATTTCCAATTAAGACCACCATGTAACTTCATTTACAAGCATGTGAACCATTGAATTTTGGACTTGCATTCAGATGCTCCTACCGAGTTAATAAATAATTGAGTCAACTTTCGACTCAGTAAGTTAGATGTAACTAACTCCAAAGCTAGCTCCAAAGCAAACTCCAAATCTAGGCTACTCCAAAGTTATCTTCTATTTAAGCAAACCATCTCATTTTCACTTGGGGGTGTAAGTACAGAGTATGCCTAAGAGGGGGGGGGGGGGTGAATTAGGCTTTAGAAACTTTTTCCGGTTTTTCAAACCTCTTGAATTTTTCTTCTTTAAGAATGTTGGTGATGAAAGCAGTAAAAGCAGAAAGACAAAGAACACGGAGAATTATAGTGGTTCCCCTCACAATCCGAGAGTACTCCACTCCCCTTTCAACATGAAAGAGAATTTCACTATCAATGTTAGATTTCTACACAAGACAATCCTAACAACCAAGAACAATCCTCTTGGATTTACAATATTTTAAGTCCTATCGAGAATAAATATCTCACACAAGGACCTCTTGTATCCACAATCTGGATCACAAGGAAAACCCTACAAACTTATCTTTTATAATTATAAGAATAAGTTGTAGTCAATAGAATTTGAATATAAGTACAATTTGAATGTATATCAATATAAAATATTGATCTCCTTCTTGAAACAAAGATTACTCATAATTTATACAAGTGTTCTTTTGTGTGAAAGCAAGCTGTAAAGATGTGAAAGTGTATTTCAATGGCTTCTTTCAAAAATTCTGGTTTTGAACACTTTGTGAAAATTCAAAAGGTTGAAGAAAGAGTAATTTTGAAATTTGTTTCTTGAAGGTTGTTTTGAAATTGAAATTGAAATCAATTTATACTGATAAAAAAACCTTTCCAAAAAGGTGTGTTTTTGGGATATCAAAAATAGCCAGTAAGAAATTTTAGAACAATGTGCTCTTTCATGAAAAGCTGCTATTTTTGGTTGTTGTTACAGTGTTAATTGGTTAACCATATAGCTTAATCGGTTAACACCTTTCCAACGAGCAAAATATTCAAATTTTTCATGTGTTAATCAGTTAACCTATATGGTTAATCTGTTAACACTGTTAGAAATCCCAAAAATATAATTTTAACTTGTGTTAATCGGTTAACCTATATGGTTAATCGGTTAACACTGAAGGTTTTTCCAAAAACACTTAATTTTAAAATAACAAAAGTATTTTAAAAGAGTTTAAAAAGGTTTTGTGTTAGTGGTGAAGTGAAGTGAGATTAAAGAACACTTGCATACATAATTCTAAGTAAGCAATGTTATACCGTGTCTTGAATCTTCAACACCACTTGAAATTTTGAAAGATGAAACTTTGATCCACAACGATGTATGCGATCTTGCGATGTTCTTGATAATTTATTCTTGTTGATATGTTTGCACCTCTTGCTTTTTGTGGAGAGATTAAGATAGAGAAGCTTCTAATTTTATCTTCAGTGTATATACCCCTACGGGTATATAGTGTAAGCAGCTTCAATAAGCATATACCCCCACGGGTATATAGTGAAAGTATCTTGCTTGTCAAACCTGTATGAGTTGTCTTCATCAAAACATAGACGCCTTTGAATCTTGATTCCACAGGGGGCTCAACCATTTCTCTCATTTCTCACTCAAGAGCTTAATCATTTTCAACCATTTTTCACTCTTCACTCTCAATTCTCTCTCATTTTCACTCTTCTCTATCAATTCTCTCTGAATTTTCTGCAATTCATCTTCGTCTTCTTCACCAAACCACACACAAAAGCTCAATTTCCACCATTATGGTGTAACATTCTTCATATCGAAATTCTAATTATCTTGAGCTAAACCTCCTTTCCACTATATTTCTACTTGGATTTCTAGTTTTACAATAACTTCTACCTCAATTCTAGTAATCATCTCAAGCTTCTCGGTGCAAGTCGGTATTTTGAGCATTTATCACGTTTTTATTGGTTTCACTAGGATTTGATCTCAAGCTTGGAATTCTCTGGTTTTGTTTGCTTACTCTCACTACATTTTACTTACAACAATCACCAAGGCAATCCCCCACCTTATGGGTTGATAATTCTCTCTCGATTGACTGTTTTCGATCACTTTTGCGTGTTTATGATGTAGATCCAATAGCTTTTTGATGTGAATGGATCATTCAATCATTTGATTCTTGATCTTGATGTTTGATAACTTCAATTGATGTTTAATTGCTTCTACTTGATGTAATTTTTGTGAACAATTGCATGCCATAACATGTGAATGATTGGATAAGTGATTAATTGCTGGAAGTGTTTTTGAAAACTGTTTTTTCTACCACTGTCCCAATGTTAACCGATTAACCATTTGCTAGACAAAATGGTTAATCAATTAACACCTTTGTTTTCAGCATTTTCTGTTGTTTTTCAAGGGTTAATTGATTAACCATTTTTCCTAGCAAATGGTTAATCGATTAACACTAGACCAAAATGTGATTTTTATGCTTTTTCATGATTGTTTGGTTTTCTCTACTCATTTAACTTCTATGGCTTGATATGCTTGATATTTGTGGATGTTTTAGGATTTGTTTAGCCTCTGATTGAAGTATGCATGCTAGCTTTTGTGCATGATTTTATTGATCTTGGAATTGTTTGCATAAACATGTTGCTTTTTGTAGACATTTGTTTACATGATAACATGGTTAGTGATGCATGCTAATTAATGTTTGTTAATGCTTGGCAATTGCATTTCTTGATTGCATTAAGTTTGTTCTTTATTGAACAAATTTAATTTTGTATAATTATTACTTCATACGCTTGTCTTGGTGATCTTTCTACTCGCTTGAAAGATTGTTCAGCTTATCCTTCCTCTTTTATCGGTCGATCAAAACTTTGTTTCAATTAACTAACCCTTCCTCTTTCTTCTCTTTAGGCTTCCTTAGAGTTTTCTTCTTCTTGGTCCCTCGCAGAGCTGGAGGTCTACACAACGCATTGGAGCACTGTACAAATTGCATCGTTTCTCTGTCGGAGTTTCACACTACACTTTGGGTGCTAGAGAAAGAATGAGGATGGTGTTTGTCTTACCCTCATTCTGACTGTTTTCTAGGAAAGGGCGTATGGTCCTTACACATGGAATAAGTCACCTCTATTCTTGAGTTGTGGTGTCTCTTGAGTTTTATCCTTGATCATTCTTTCCTTTCAATTCTTCCTTTGGTCAGTCACTTTTTCCTTGGTTCAAGATCATTGTTTCTTCTTTGCGTTAATCACCTTCTCTTGGTTAATCACCCACTCGTTAGTTAATCGCAACCTGCCTGCTAAAACCTCTTTTCTTCTTCCCTAGCAAAGTCGCAACCCTTTCTCTGGTCAATCGCGGTCTACTTGCTAAAACCAATTTTCTTTTTCCCTAGCGGAGTTCGCAACCTTCTCTTGGTTCTCTCTCCCTGTTTTTTTGGCTAATCATTTCCTGTTAGTTAAAACACCATTTGCTCCTTTTCTTAGTTAACTGTAGTACTTATGTTAACATATTGAGTTCCTGTTGGGTTAATCACCTTCTCTTGGTTTATCACCCGTTCCTCAGTTAACCATAATCCTTCTGTTAATATATTGAGCTTCTTTTGAGTTAATCATCGACTCCTGGTTAATCACTCATTCTTTTAAGTTAATCACAATTTTCCTGTTAATATCGAATCCCCTACAGTTAGCAACCTTTCTTTGGTTTAAACACTCACAACTTCGAGTTAGTAACCTTCTTTTATTTCAAATACCCTTTCTTCGATCAAGTATTGCTTGTTCAGTTAAAGTACTGAGCCTTTTGGGTCACAACCTTTGTCTAGTTCCACACCCGTCCTTTTGGGTCACAACTTTCGCTTGGTTCCACACCAATCCTTTGGGTCAAAACCTTCACTTGGTTCCACACCTGTCCTTTGGGTCACAACCTTTGCTTGATTCCACACCCGTTCTTCTGGTTGATCACCATCCATCGGTTAAAACCAACTCATTTCTCTTTTTGATTAACCACTGTTTATTAGTTAACACATCGAGTCCCCTAGAGAGTCATACACCTTCTCGTGGTTCAATACTCTTATTTTCCTGGTTGATCACAGTCTGTCTGTTAAAGCCAACTTCTTTCTTTCCCCACAGAGTCAATCTCTTTTCTCCCTTTTCTGGTCAATCACATTCCGTCTGTTAACACCCACATTTTCCCCATCAGAGTCGTAATATTTTCTTTCTTTGGTTAACCACTGTTTATCAGTTAATATACCGCATCCCCTGTGAGGTCGTTCCCTTTCTTTCTTTTTAGGTTTTAACGCCATTCTTTTGTCTTCCCCAATGGAGTCTTTCCTTCTATTTTCGTTTTTGATTTTGACACCATTTTCCTTTTCTCCGTCCTAGTTCCCCGAACTACGGAGCTCTGACTTCCTCATTGCACTGTGAGGATGTGTAGGCACGAGATCGTGAGATCTTGGTGAGCTACCTTTGAAATTCTTCTATTCTTCTTCCTTGTCTCTCCTTCCTTTCCTTGGTTCCATGAACTACGAAGCTCTAAATTCCTCATTACACTATGAGGATACGTAGGCACGAGAGCCCAAATCCTCAGCGAGCACTTTCTTTCTTTTTCCTTTTCTCTTTTCTCTCTTAGCTAGAACCTTTTAGATAGATAACCCATCCAAGCCTAGAAGTAAGCAAAACAGTTCTCGTCGAATGCGTCAGATGTGCGATGTGCTAATCTCTTCCTATCACATAACCGACTCCCTTACCCATTTCTCTTACCTTTGAGTTTTATCGTTATTTTTCCTATCCTTTAGGACTAAATAAAGTTCGGTGGCGACTCTGTTGTATCTTTGAGTGTGCGATTCACACAGGTATGATCTCACTAGCTTCACATCTATTATGGGCGAAATCACTTAGCCCAACGTTGGGGGCTCTCTATAATTACCCTCTTCTAGAGGAGGGTCAGGTATTCAATTCACTTCTTAACCTCTGTACTTGCCTTCTTTCACTTTGGCCTTCGTGGCCTAAATCTATTATTAGTGAATCTAACCGTGGTTCATCGGGGAAAAAAGAAACCTTAGGCCTTCGTGGCCAAAACTATGATTTGAAACCTGCCTGACCCTGAAGGGATAGGAATATTAGACAGTGAGTAACTCTAATTCCTTTGGGGCAATTGTAGGGAAATTTGTGATTTAGGGCGTAAATATGATACGGGATTGAACTTATATCCCTTAATTTTAAAGGTTTTAGGCATAATCTTAACAATGATTAGATGTTTTAATTGTGTTAAAATTGTAAATTTACTTGAGATAATTATAGTGTTGAATGGGTTGTAATTTTATGAGAGTTTGGGTCTTTACGGAATCGAAATCGGAGGTCCGAAAGGCCTCTAACGGTGAAAAACGCAGAAAATTGCATGTAGTCCGTCACGACTATCTATGTTTTCGGTCGAAATTGTTTTGGACGTAACTTTTGATCCGTAAATCCGTTTTGACCCTCGTTCGAAATGTTAGAAAGCTAATGAACATGGATATAACATAGTATAAATAAGATAATTGATTTTCTAATATTTTTATGAGATTAAATACGTGATTGTATGATGAATTACCATGAGTATAATTATGATTCCAATGAGATTAATACATGATTGTATAATGATGATTCCTATGAGTAATAATGATGAGCTATGGTGATATTTCCATGAATTTTTGATGATTATATGATGGCATGATGTATGATGATGATTATGATGATGAGTTATAACGTTTGATGATGATGAATATGATGAATGATGATGCACCTATGATGTTATTATGAGGATGATTTGTGACGTGTGCATCATGCATTCATGTGCATCCGGACTTCAGTTTAGAACTTCGATTACTTTAGATTCAATCCCATTGTGTGGATGTGAAGTATTTTTATGTGCTCCGATTCTCTAGTAGAATTCATTCTATTGATGGGGATCTATAGAAGGTTGATGGCCTAGTGTCCATCGCGTTGTGATGATTGGTACCACATGCATTGAGTCTTGTTTCATTTTCATTTATGAGTCATTTGGAATAATTTATGATGTTGCGGCCTTCGAGGCCTATTGATGAATGTGAATGTGTTGAATATGATTATGACGCCATTTATATGTTGATTTTCATACATTGATTATTATGAACTGTTTTACTCACCCTGCCTGTTTGAATGTTACCTCCACGCAGGTAACGTGCAGATGAACAGGTTTAGCCGTGGACGCCGTCGAGGTTATTTTTTTGAAGTTTTGAGTTGTTAGCCTTTTTGGTTAACTTAGAGGGTCTTGCTCTGATATGTAACATCGGGTTGGGGTCTTTGAGTTAAACTATGTTTTATTTGAGTTTATTTTGATTATCTTCCCGTATGAGGAAAACCTTGATTTATGCCTTTTGAGTTCCGCTGCTTTGTGCAATTTGATGTACTTTGGGGAAAACCCGTTGTTTACGGAGCCTTGACCTATTTTGAGGATTTGGGAAATGTACGCCCTTTTGTGGTGACTTTTATTGAATTTAATAATTTACTCTGATATGTGAATAAATGTGCCTTTTAATTGTGGGGTAGAAAAGGGTATTACATTAGTGGTATCAGAGCCTGGTTGGTCCGTCTGGCCAAGTTGTCTAATGTTATTTGTTCCCTTGTATGAGACATGTGTGTGAAAACACTGTCGGTACATGTTTATTTTCTAACCTTTGTCTGCAGAAGTGGGAATGAAACAAGTGGGGGAGAAGCTTGTACTTCTCCAGGATGCTTCAAGTGTGGAGTGGTGGCTCAGAGTGTTGATGAACGCTCTTATAGTTTGGTAAAGATGGTTTATGCCCGTCATGATTTTCGGCTGTCTATTGACAAATTGAGGAACTGATCACCCTTAATCTCTTGTTGATAGTAGACGGAGTTATGTTGGATGGGATAGACGTGTCTTGCAAGCTTAGATAGCGTGTGCAGTGAATTGTTTTAAGTTAAGCTAAGTGCTTACGAATTGTTTTTGTGAGTTAGTGCAGGATGGTGCTGAGATGTTTATTTTGATGGAAACTTTAAGTGTTAATGAAAGTGGGGAAGTTGGTGGTTTTCCAATTAATTGTGATTGTCCGGAAGTTTTTCTTGATGAGATAAGTGATTTACAGTCGGAACGTGAAGTGAAGCTTACGATCGACTTAGTTCCTGGAACTAGTTTGGTAGAAATGGCTCCATTTTGTATGTCCACGCCAGAATCGAAGAAGTTGAAGAATCAACTCGAAGATCTGCTTGAGGAGAGGCTCGTTTGTCTGGGTGTGTCACCATGGGGTGCACCAATTTTGTTAGCTAAGAAGAAAGAAGGTTCTATGAGGACGGGTGTGGATTATAGACAAGTGAGCAAGGTGACTATCAAGAGTAAGTGTTCACTTCTAAGGGTTGATGATTTGATGGATTAGTTGGTTGTTGCCAGTGTGTTCAGTAAGATAGATTTGAGATCTGGGTATCATCAGATTCGTGTGAAGGCTGAAGATATTTAGGAGACTGCTTTTAAAACAAGGTATGGACATTATGAGTATTTCGTGATGCCATTTGGTGTGACTAATGCACCATGTGTATTTATGGAGTATATGAACAGGATTTTCCATACTTATTTGGGCAAGTTTGTGGTTGTGTTCATTGATGATATTTTGATATATTCGAAGAGTAAAGACGATCGTACTGAGCATCTGAAAATTGTGTTGTCAGCGTTGAAAGAGAAGTAGTTGTATGCAAAACTGTCAAAGTGGGAGTTTTGGTTGAAGGAATTGAGGTCCTTGGTCATGTGATCTCGAGTAGGGTTATTGTGGTTGATATTGTTGCACCCTAAAATTTGCCCAACCTTATTCACTTGGTTTATGTTTCAATGTCATTAGCATTTGCATATAGAGTCATGTACATAGACTAACCATCTGCATAGCATAAGCATAGCAAGTCATTCAACAGGGGACCAATCATTGTTCTCATCTCTAGAAGCCTATCAAGAGGTTATTATCCCAATTCAATCCCATTCAAGTCATCAGGAAAGAATTTGGAAGCTGAGAAGTCAATGGATCAAGCAGTGCATCTATCTCATATCTAAGGGCATCTGAGGACCATCAAAGAAATTGTGTGCTGTGGAGTGAGCATGGAGAGTATCTAGACATCATGGGAGACTTAGAAAGTCATCTGGAGAAGGAGACAAGTCATTGATGAGAGCACAAGAGCTATAGTTGAAGGCAGTCAATTAGGGTTTCATCTGGGTCAACCCTAGGTCAACCCTAGGTCAATTGACTGATTTAAAGGGGCATTCAAGTCTATTGGAGAGGTGTGGGGTTCATCATTGGACATATAAAGAAGGATATGGAGATATGCCAAGGAGAATTCAAGAGAAATCAAGGAGAAGAGGAGTTACTAAATTAGGGTTTCTCTGTAAAATCCCCTAGTTTAGGTCAAATTTCCAAGCAAGATAAGTCAAAATGCTAGCTTCAAATGGCTTCTTGGCCAACATGAAACTTGTAGAGGGCCTCAAGACCTTTAATTTGAGTGGTGGAAGACCTCAAGGAGATTTATAGAACTCAAGTTATGGTCCTTGCAAGTTACAGGTCATCTGAGGTGTCTGAATTTTTGTCTGTGAAAGTGACTTGACTTCCAAGCAATTTTTACCCCTCAAGGAGATTTCAAATGAATTCTTGGTCAACATAAGAATTGTTCCTAATTGTCTTAGCTTTCTATAATGGTATAGCATGCCCTCATATGATGTGGAGAACTCAACTTATGGTCTTGGCAAGCAAAGGGTATTTTGGGCATTTGTGAATTACAGGTCATTTTAACCTATGTCCAAAACTCATACAAGGAGGCCTCAAATGGAAAAACTTACAACATCAAACTTGCTCCAAATGGGATTTTAAGTCTAGAAAGAAGGTCACAAATTATTGGAGAAGCTCATAACATGAAATTGCATAATTGGTCAAAATATGAACTAAAATGGCTTATAATTCAAAGAAATTCAAGATGGAAAATGGTTTGGGAGATTTATGAGTCCAAATGGAGACTTCCAATATATGATTTTGAATGGAAAAGCAATTCTAAGAACAATGGTTCAAACACGTTTTTGAGTTTAGAAGGAAAAAAGAAAGTTATCTTTGGTTACTTGTAATTAAAGAAACATAATCAAAATGGATCAAAGTTGGAAGGCAAGGGAGTGTGCAAGATGGATCTAGAATGTTCATATGAGGTCTATATATTCATGAAATGGAGATTGATCAAGGGTTGGCTTCATTTTCACCAAGAATTTCACAAACTTTCTCATTCTTTTCTCTTGGCAATTTCACTTCAATCTCTCAAAATCTTCACCAATTATCATCAAAATCAACTTCATTCTATTGATTCATCATCATAGAGTAGAATTCAATCAAGAACAAGGTGGTTAGAATCCATTTTCGAGCACTTTCTTCATCAACATCAAAATTGAAGTTTCCATTGGACAGCACAATTCAGGTCAAGAATCATCACAGCATTGCATACAGAATCAATCCCTGAGTTAATTGATCAAGATCCAAGCCTTGGAAGCCTCAGATCCTCAATCTTCCATAGCTGTTTTCAAGCTCTTGCACCAGGTATGTTTTCATTCACACAGCTTGATCTAGTTGGTTTAGCATGTTGTTGTTAGTTTAGATATGATCTAGGTGGTTAGTAGAGTAGTTAGGATGAATTTGAGGCTGAATAGAGACTATTGTTAGCAGGTGGTAGAAACTGTTAGGGCTTGAAACTCTTAGGTTAATGCACCATAATCTTAGCTTGATAGATCAGGTTAATCACCATTAGTTATAGGATAGGTTAGTGCAAGTTTGAGGGAGAATTGTGTTGGTGCATCTCAGAGGATTTCCATGGTGACCAGATTTTACCTCGATCGGGTTGAGAGTTTTATTGAATTTCAGACTGAATTAAGATCATAGGCGTATAGAGGGAAGAATTTAGAGTGAATTTCGTGTTTGCATCGTGGCGTTTCATGGCCTGGTGATGGAGAACAGAGGGATGGAAGTTTGCTCGTGCATGGTGGCCATGGAGTCCAAACCCTAATCTATTTGATCTGAGGTAGGAGACATAATCTGGGCGGTCCATTTTGTGTAAGACTTTTGACTGGATGAGCCATCGTGTGGCTGAGATTTGAAGCAGAATTGGAGGGAGATGCGTTGGCCAAAACGCACCGTTTCATTAATTGAAACGGGCGGGCCTGAATGTAATATGTTATTCCCACCCCCCAGTCATAGGCCCATTCCAATTTGAACGTGATTTCTCTTCTATTTTCACCCCCAGCTTATGTTTTTTATTTTCTTTAACTCTGAGTTGTTCTGGGCTTAGTGCAAGTTGATACGCGCACCCCCCATTGTTGGCCCATCCTGGATTATTAACTGGAGCGAATTGATATTCATACCCCCTCCCTCTCATTTTAATTCCAATTGTTTTTAATTCATTTTAATTTTTCATCAACTTTGGAAATTCATAATTGTCGCTACTGCGAAAATCGGCGCCGGCTGACAGAAGAGTCGCCACCGTGCGTTATTTATCCCTCAGAGCGGGAAAGGAAACGCTCGAAGTAAACCTCGCAAAAAACGGGGAAAAGGTATGGTCATCGCAACCATAGCCTGGGTTCGGGAGTCGGTTACGCAAGGGGAAGGTATTAGCACCCCTCACGTCCGTCGTACTCGACGGGATCCACGCTTGCTTGGGTTGTCTACTGGATGCAAAACAATCTATCTACGGCTGCTAAATCTAAACGGAAGGGATTTGACTCGATAGAGCGTCGCACTCTATGCCTACGTATTCTCGAGAGAGAAAGTCAGAGTCAACGTAGTTCGGGACTACGGGGAAAATCGGCTCGCCAAGACCTCGCGTCTTGTGCCTACGTACTTCCACTGGACGGAAGATCAGAGCTTTACGTAGTTCAGACTAACTACAGCTAAACAAACATTCTCACACAGCAGTGAGAAAAAACAACTGGTTTCACAGGGTCGGGAACCTATGGTCAAAACTATGGCTGAGTCTCAAATGCACTTGGGCAAGAGAGAAAAAGGGGACTCAATTAATCGTCAGCGGGAAAGTCTCGATCGCACAGCCGCGAGAGAACAAAAGTTAGTCGTTAGTGTGCTCGCTAGGATATCGCATCCTATGCCTACATATCTTCGTCTGGAACGAAGAATCAGAGCAGCTGTAGTTCGGCTACTACTGGACCACAGCTCAAATCTCGTTTTATTCATCTCTGAAAAATGATTACAATGGGTTGAATACTGAAATAAATCTCCTAGGAAACGCTATCCTATTCTATCCTGAAAAATCGACTGAAAATAGCCCCCTAACAAATGGGCCTCTAATTCTATCCTAAAAGTCGGGAAAATACTCTCTATGAAAATATCCTAAAAGAAAATGCTTTAAAAAATATTAAACTACTTTTTAATATTTTTTTTCTCCTTTTTCTTTTCTCCTATTTTTCTTTTCTCAAAAATATTTTCTTTTATTTTTCACAATATTTTCTTCATATTTCCCATATTTTCTCCATTTTTCTCAAATATATTTTCTTTTCACTTTTTCTTTCTATTTTTTCACCTTTTTCTTTATTCTCTTTTATTGTTTTTTCTATTTTTTTTTCAAATATATTTCTTCTTTTCTTTTTCTTCTTTTCTTTTTCAAATGTATTTTCAAATCTTTAAAAAAAGAATAAAAAAAAAACAAGCAAATGGGGCTGGGGGTGTACACTGTTATACAGGGTTATATGCAGAAAAAAATAAAATAAAAAAAGCAACTAAACTGTGCCCAGCCCAAGTTTTCCCCAAAAAAATGCAGAGGGGTGCGTGTATTGGTAATCTGGGGGTATGCTGGCAGGTAGTGTTGGGCTCAGGCCCACGTTTGTCCAAAAACGGAGGGAAGTGCCAAAAAAATGGTAACTGGGCCTTGGCCCAATCTTCTTCCATCGTCTCTCTCCATTCTCAAGTTTCAGAAAAAACAAACCCTAATCACCTTCCGCCGCCGCAGACCTCCATCTGACTCCCTATCTCTTCCCTCTCACTTTCCTCTATCAGAACCAACCTCCCTCTCCTCTCTTCGTCTCCCTTTCTCTTTCTCGCGATTCATCATTCAAGTTCTGACAATCTCCAGAGAATACTCTTTGATTGATGAAGATGTTCCTGAAGATTCATCAACGTCTTTGAAGCTTTCTGGATTCGTGTGGATCTTGGCCATTGTTGATAAACTTCCTGGATTTGAACGTTGGATGAAGATCTGGGATCTTGTTCGTGCTTGATTTCTTCTTCCTGAGTTTTTTCTGGCGTTTGTGGTGAGGACGATGAACAGATCGCTGATGATGATGATGAATATGGACGATGGAAAGTGGTTGGATCTTGGAGTGTTGATCGGTTGAATCTTGAAGAAATTTCTGAAATCTTGATGAATTCTGTTGATGATTGTTGAACGGAGCTTGCTGAAGCTTTTCTGGGAACCAGTTCTTGGATGAAGATAATGATGATGTTCGTCATTCTGGAGTTTTCTGGAGTTCTTGAAGGTTGTTTCTGGTAATTGATGAACGAGACGAACACATTGAAGAAAATTATTTGAAGATTTGCTGAGTTACTGATGAGTTTTCTGAGCGGAGGATGATGAAGGTTAGGGCGTTTAGAGGTTGAGGATGAATCTGGAGAGTTTGAGTTCGCCGGCGACGGTTAGTGGTGGCCGGATTCTGGATTTGATGGTGGAGACACGGGGTTGATGATGGGAGTTAGGGAGAGAGATGAAGAACGTTGATCTTCTGGATTTGTGAAGTCGCCGGTGAGGGTTTGGGGGTGGCCGCCGGCCATGCAGGCCGGCCGGCGGTGGCTCTCAGGCGAAGATTCTGGGGTGGACACGTGGTTGCACGGTGGAGGGAGTGGCTCTGCATGTCCTCCACGTAGGGGATAACGTGGCTGAGAGAGAGAGAGGATTGGAGTGATACGTGGCGTGGCCTGGCAGTGAAAAGTGGGTCCTCCCCTCCTGGACACGTGTGCTGCGTCTGGCTTTTATAGCTGAGAAATTGCTGGATTGTTCTGGAATGTTCTAGTGTGCGCTGGAAAAATCTGGCATATTTTGGACAATTGGATGGGCCTAATGCTGAACGAATTTATGGGCCCAATACAAAAATGGATAAAAAAACTGCATAAAGAAAATGAAAAACAGTATTTAAAAAATGCTAATTCACTTAATCCTATTTAATCTCAATTAACTAAACTAATCTTAATTAATCTAATCTAATAATATTCTAATAAAACCTATATTAAAAACTATTATTTCTATTCAAACTTTATGTAAATTCTATAAGAGACTATTATTATTTATTAAACTCTAATTCCTATTAACCTATCTAATATATGAAAAATCTATTCACTTATTATTTCTATAAAAGAAAATCAATAATATCTATCTATTATTCTATATCTAATATTAAAACAATTAACTTCTATTAACAAAAATATTCTAAAAAATATTAAAGTCTATTTAATCTCTAATAAATCCTAAAATGAATTTAAATTCTATAAAATGCTAAGAATTGATTTAAAAAAGAATTAAAAATATTAAAAATTCTATTAAATCCTAGAAAATGATTTAAAAACTATTTTAACCCTAAAAAAATCCTATAAAAATCCAGAAAAATACCAATAATTCCCAGAGGGACAAAATGAACCCCGAACGACACAAAAATAATCGGTAAAAATAAACGGGCACCGAAAAATCCCAAAAATCGATTCTACTGATCAAAAACACCTGAAACACGAGACGGGAGCTGTGATCCCTGATAAAATCAATACAAATGAAAAATGCAATGTATGCGATATGCAGATGCGAATGCGATTATGCGTCGAAACATCGAGCCAAATGCGAGACCCGGTTGGTCAAATTTTGGGGTGCAACAGCTGCCCCTATTCAAGCGACTTCGACCTGAATGGGTGAAGAGCGCTCAGCCTTCAAACATTCAAGGTAGATGACGGTTGAATATAAAATGGAACCCTGAAATTTGCCAACCGCAAGAATATACTGCAAAGCTGCTTGAGGAATAGCTTCCAATAAACTGAAGTTTGGTTGTAACGGCAACATCTGGTCAATTTTCTGATAAAATTTTCTTCTCTTTTTCAACACCTGTGTGACGCCACAAGTATTGAAATAATGCTTCATAAAGCAAACACTTTGATTCCCATCTCTCTCATGGGATCAAATCTGGTCAACTCACAGTTCATTGCGAACTTGAGGACAATTCTCCTGGGGAATTCTGAATGGAACTGCCTGGCACCTGTTTTGACAAAGGGGGCAGCTTCAGAAGTCTGATATATGTCAATCTTTGTTGTTGTTGTTGTTGTTGTTGTTTTTTCCTGATGCTGACGTAACACCCAAATATGAAGAATCACTCCGCTGGGGAAGACGAGAAGCTGAACCACACAACTCTGCAGGTGAACAAATTCGAAACCCAATAGGTAACCATCTGGTCTATGTTTCGACATGCGTATGCTTGAAATGATGCAATGTCCTATATGATATGTAAATACTATGCGTTTTGTTTGAAAATGCGATGCCCAGACGACATGGATATGCTATCTGCTTGTATAAATGCTATGACTATATATGCAAATGCTAATGCAAGCTCTAGCTGCCAGAGAACACCAGGTCTGAAAACCACTTGGCAAAATAAATGCCGAAGGAAACGCCAACTCTACTGGGGACGACCTGAAGCCACAGAACCATCTCAGCAAAATAAATGCTGGGAACGAGAAATCAAATCCGCTGAGGATAACCGCCCTGCTGGAGAAATGAAAAGGCAACCCTGCTTGACGACTTCACTGGGGAAAGAAAAAGAACTCTGCTCGGGGACGCTTTCTTCAAACCATTGGCAACTGATTGCGCTCTGCGGGGATTGACCCAAACTGAGGTTGATTACGCGCAGCACACTGCTGGAAATGCTCCTACTATCAAGGATATCAATCTTAATCTGCTGCAGATACTCCTGATCCTACTCTGATACGGGGTAAAAGACAATCTCGACTCTTCCGGGGATAATAAGCAACTTTCATCTGCTGAAGAGTGGCAATTCTGATTTAACAACATCCACGAGGAATTCAAACATTACTCGAAGCGCTGGCATCCGCCGAGCTTCGTATCGGGAAACATGTCAACATGCGGGTCATTGGGAAATATTGTGTCAGATACCTTTAAGTTTTTGCTTTTTTTTCGCTTTTCTGGTTTAAGATAGACATGGACTATGTACACAGGGGAAAATATGAGAAACACTAGACGAGAACTAGCATTCAAAGGTAGACTCCCAGGCGAGAACTGATAGGAAAATAGGTTAGGAAAATTGATTTTTGTGCTTTTGAACTAGACGGGCTGACTGGACAACAAGCTGAGGTATAGACAACCAGGCGAGAACTGGCTGAAAGCTAACGTACACCAGGCGAGAACTGGTATAACACATAGGATTAAACACACGAGAACTGATTATGCGATGACATGTACCAGGCGAGAACTGATACAACACTTTGAAGAAACGGTGACCAAACGAGACTTGGTTACCAATAAACTGCACCAGGACGGGAACTGCTGCTTACAATAAACTGCACCAGGACGGGAACTGATGCTTATAATAAACTGCACCAGGACGGGAACTGATGCTTACAGAAGGTGGGCCAGACGAGAACTGGTTACCGATTTGCCAGGCGAGAACTGGACTTTGGAAACGACTGGTTACTGACACGCAACAGGTTTAAACTGCGGGATAATGATCCAACGACAACAATATCTTCTTATTTGAAAGGTTTTCGATAAGGGTATTGACATGATTCCCCGATACTCAACTCTGGCTGGGGATAAACAAGCTGGTTTGAACAACTTGCTTCTGGTACACTCAGCTGGGGATAAAAGACTGGCTTGCACAACTTGCCCCATTACAATGCACCTTGCCCCAATCTAACTCTTGGGAATATTGCTCTGAACAGCTTGCTACGAGATGACTTCGAGAATACTTGCCCCGGTATCTGCATGACAAAAGAATTCAATCTCCAATTAAACACCTAACAACCCAGTTGATTTCAACATTCTTTGCGATGACTGGCCCCTGAATGAGCGTTCTAGCGACTTAACCCGATCTGATTATCCATTGGAAGCATCTGCTTTCAAATCTCAACATTCTGCATAACTGCCCCTGATTGGATCCTGAGAAGACTCCTTCTGATCAACTGCTTCTCAAACAACTGCCCCTGCTCAACTGAAGCTTCGGGACTTGTCCTCAGACTGACTGATACTGAACTTACTGGAAGATAATGCCCCTGATTCACAAGGCTTCACAACATACACCATTCTGGTTCAGACTGCTGAATTACTCAGTCCTATTTGATTATTCCTGCTGGAATTTCTTTCATGCTAACTACTAACCTGCAATTAGAATTGCCTGTCTACGAATGGTGATCTTAATGCAATGGTTATGCAGATTTTGAAAAAGTTTGAGCTGTCACTCATTTACATGCATATGATGATGAGAGTGACGAATGAACCAAAGTTCAAACGCAGTGCTTACGTGGTCAGTGAAAATACAACAAGATATGACTAGCGAGTCAAGAAGGAGTCAGGTTACTCAACCTTATCGTAATGCGCTTCAGACTAACCCTACCTCAATTAGGTCTTTTAAGGGTTGTATCGTGGTCGGGTTCACGGTTCGTGAAACAAAAGGATATTTGGCTCAAATTTGATTTGTACCCACCCCTTCTACGTGATGATCTCCGATCCTAAGGTTCAGTTAACCTGGCACAAGCGCTCGCCTCTTCGAGAAGTATGTTGAACGGTAAGAACCACAGTTAAGGAATTCACAAGCTTTTCTTCTAGAGTGATAGTTACTCCTTCTTCGCTTTGGTGTCTGTGTACACGACTTTGTGATTTGCTGGGGAAAATTTCTTTTTAACCCTCTTTTTCATTCTCTTGATTCCCTAATTTTTGCCTGGACTGACTCATTCTGAGTTCTTTTCGATTTTTCCGATTTCTTTTGATGTCCAGCGGGATGCCCCGATTTTTGCCTAAGTATTAGCTTTCCAGCTTTTCTTTCTTTTTACTTAGCGGGCTTTCTTATTCTTTCTTTTGGAACAAAGTCGTGTGACACTGGTTGTCTTGATTGCTCCGAAAGGATTGTAACTGTCTCACTCCTGATTGGTGAGATTTGACCTCTTGAAAGGTATCGACTGATTGGTCCTTGAAATACAACACTTCTCTGTAAGACTTGAATGCTCGGTCAAGTTAACTGACAACTACCCTGCCCCGGGTTAAGATGTGAGGGTTTATAAGTCCGAAAAAACTTCTACTTCCTGGCTCGAAGTGGTTGGCAAGGGACTAACTCCTTATATCTCCAGTGTTTGGGGAATTTGAAACAATGCCTTGTACGTCATCGGTACGGTCTTATCTGAAAGCATACAATCATCGGTTATGAGTTTCAGTTTCGTCATCCTCCCTCCTAACTTTGCTAGTCACAGCGAAAAAATGGAGTGGAATAAATGCAAGTGTCAGTGCAATGCAATAAATGAGCGACAGCGACATGACTAATTCAGAAAATGCATAATCACTTTATTATTATCACCATTCGAAACATACAATGTTAAAAAGCAGGTAGTAACTAACAGAAAAAGACACTACAAATGCAAAATGATATAAAAGCTTGAGATCTGCCACTGCTGAGGCGCCTGCCTGTCTGAACCACTGGCTTATGCTGGAGAATACCTTCTGAATCTACGAGCTTAGACAGCTGAACAGTTAGGATGAACAAACAGAAATCCTTCTCGAAAGGAAATGCGATCCTGATCAATCAACTGCTGTACCTTCGCCTGAAATGCTTTACAATCTTCGGTTGAATGCCCCGGAGAGCCACCATGATAACCACACTGAACGTGGGGATTATACCCAGGAGGGTAAGGTTCTGGAACTGGCTTAAGAGCTTTCGGCTCCACCAAAGACTTCTGAATCAAAGATGGTAGCAACTGGCTATACGGCATCGGCACTGGGTGAAAAGGAGCTTTCCTTCGTTCCAAGTTGTTACGAGGTCTGTTCTGATTCTGACGCTGATTCTGATAACCTCGGCCGCGAGTTCGCTGATTTGCAATGGAAGCGACATAAGATTCCTGATAGAGTGCCCCAGGCACGGCTGTCTGTTCAGTATAACAAGCCACGGGAGGTACTGATCTCTGATGAGATGATGAACCAACAAAATTTACTGACTCGCTTGGAGGATATTCAACCTTTGGCATGACTGAGTTGATCACCACTTCTTCTTCACTCTGATAGTCACAAGGGTATTCAGTTTCACCAGCTTGATCATATGGAGTAATCTGAATTTTCCCCATTCTTATGGAGTACTCAAGGCGTTCTCCTAATGCTACCACGTCAGAGAAACTTGCCGGAACTCCGAGCAATCTTTTGAAGTACGGATATTGTAGGGAATCCACAAACATGCTTGCCAGCTCTTGGTCTAACAGCGGTGGACGCACTCTAGCAGCAAATTCTCTCCATCTCTGAGCATACCTCCTGATAGGTTCATTGATCTCTTGAGACAACTCTTGCAAATGCATGCGATAAGGAGCAATGTCTAGGTTGTAATCATACTGCTTCAGAAAAGCTCTGGCTAAATCCATCCATGACTGAATCTGATTCCTCTCTAACTGCATATACCACCTCAAAGATGCCCCAGTCAGACTATCTTGAAAGTAATGGATCATCAACTTATCATTTCGCGCAAACGCAGTCATTCTTCGACAGAACATCATCAAATGCAGCTTTGGACAGCTATCTCCCGTGTACTTTTCGAATTTCGGCACTTTGAACTTGTAAGGCAACACCAGGTCAGGAACCAAACACATGTCTACAGCATCCAGGTTAACAGCATCTTTGGCTTTCAAAGCTTTCATTTGCTCTTCCAACACTCGGACTCTTCTACCATCGTCAAGGACTCTTGGATCTACCATCCCAGCTGCTGGAATATCTCTTCGGTAATTCATCACAGGGAAAGCAACACCTTGATTGTTGACAGGAGGAGGACGCTCATTCTGGGCAACAAACTGCTCATGTCGATCTTGGTTCTCAACAGAAGGCTGTACAACTTGGCCTGCAGCAACATTGTTCACTTGCGGGAAATCTTCCGTGGAATCATACAGAGGGTTGGACGCCATAGTGAACCCTGTCAAGGTGTTAGGAGACTGGAAATTGCCTTCAGACATGGCTACCAATAATCTTCAGCTGACTTCGATACTTGATTCTGCTCAAATCTACTCAACCCCTAGGTAGGTCTCTGACAACCAACAGCTGCTCAATCCGAACTCCGGGTAATCACCTTCAGGAAACAAAGGCTGGATCAGAACTCTGGCTAGCTGGAGGATGATATGCAATGCAACACTGATATGCGTATGATATGCAAAATGCAGCAAACAATGGGACCACAGCCCCCACACAAAATCTAAATACTGCTGCGCTGCTGACGGAGACGTTCTCTGAAAAGAAGACCAGAATAACGGGTAGGTTGAAAGTCAAGTTTCCTGCACAAAAAAACCCCCCCACTCACAGGTGTGGACCTATATCTGACAAGGTACGGCATCCTATGCGGTCGTCAGCGTCACAGACTTTCATGAGGAATGATACGATTCCCAGAAGGAGTGGCATCGTCATCTCATGAAGAGGCCTCACTTAGCTAACTTCCAATTGATCGGTTCCCAGAGTCGACAATCCTCACGTCTGGACTCCCCTCAGATCCTCAGGACCGGAAAGGAGCACCTCTGCGAGAACCTCGTCCGAGTGCGAATTTTCGTAGGGAACTGCGCCTGCTCAGCAGACAGGTTCGTCTACTACTTCTCCGCAACTATATCTAGGTGTATATTCATACTCGAGCCCAGGTCCGGCTTATCTCAATCATAGAACACCCGTAACAGCCCAATAGCAACAGATAATATCGATAAATAAGCTCCAAATAGACAAGCAAACAAGCGCTAGGATTGACTCTCTCTTAGGGGACGTTGGATCCCACATGCATAAGAACCATCGCAGTCCTTAGCAGCCAGGGGACGTTGGATCCCCAGCAGAGTCGCCAGCTGTCGCTACTGCGAAAATCGGCGCCGGCTGACAGAAGAGTCGCCACCGTGCGTTATTTATCCCTCAGAGCGGGAAAGGAAACGCTCGAAGTAAACCTCGCAAAAAACGGGGAAAAGGTATGGTCATCGCAACCATAGCCTGGGTTCGGGAGTCGGTTACGCAAGGGGAAGGTATTAGCACCCCTCACGTCCGTCGTACTCGACGGGATCCACGCTTGCTTGGGTTGTCTACTGGATGCAAAACAATCTATCTACGGCTGCTAAATCTAAACGGAAGGGATTTGACTCGATAGAGCGTCGCACTCTATGCCTACGTATTCTCGAGAGAGAAAGTCAGAGTCAACGTAGTTCGGGACTACGGGGAAAATCGGCTCGCCAAGACCTCGCGTCTTGTGCCTACGTACTTCCACTGGACGGAAGATCAGAGCTTTACGTAGTTCAGACTAACTACAGCTAAACAAACATTCTCACACAGCAGTGAGAAAAAACAACTGGTTTCACAGGGTCGGGAACCTATGGTCAAAACTATGGCTGAGTCTCAAATGCACTTGGGCAAGAGAGAAAAAGGGGACTCAATTAATCGTCAGCGGGAAAGTCTCGATCGCACAGCCGCGAGAGAACAAAAGTTAGTCGTTAGTGTGCTCGCTAGGATATCGCATCCTATGCCTACATATCTTCGTCTGGAACGAAGAATCAGAGCAGCTGTAGTTCGGCTACTACTGGACCACAGCTCAAATCTCGTTTTATTCATCTCTGAAAAATGATTACAATGGGTTGAATACTGAAATAAATCTCCTAGGAAACGCTATCCTATTCTATCCTGAAAAATCGACTGAAAATAGCCCCCTAACAAATGGGCCTCTAATTCTATCCTAAAAGTCGGGAAAATACTCTCTATGAAAATATCCTAAAAGAAAATGCTTTAAAAAATATTAAACTACTTTTTAATATTTTTTTTCTCCTTTTTCTTTTCTCCTATTTTTCTTTTCTCAAAAATATTTTCTTTTATTTTTCACAATATTTTCTTCATATTTCCCATATTTTCTCCATTTTTCTCAAATATATTTTCTTTTCACTTTTTCTTTCTATTTTTTCACCTTTTTCTTTATTCTCTTTTATTGTTTTTTCTATTTTTTTTTCAAATATATTTCTTCTTTTCTTTTTCTTCTTTTCTTTTTCAAATGTATTTTCAAATCTTTAAAAAAAGAATAAAAAAAAAACAAGCAAATGGGGCTGGGGGTGTACACTGTTATACAGGGTTATATGCAGAAAAAAATAAAATAAAAAAAGCAACTAAACTGGGCCCAGCCCAAGTTTTCCCCAAAAAAATGCAGAGGGGTGCGTGTATTGGTAATCTGGGGGTATGCTGGCAGGTAGTGTTGGGCTCAGGCCCACGTTTGTCCAAAAACGGAGGGAAGTGCCAAAAAAATGGTAACTGGGCCTTGGCCCAATCTTCTTCCATCGTCTCTCTCCATTCTCAAGTTTCAGAAAAAACAAACCCTAATCACCTTCCGCCGCCGCAGACCTCCATCTGACTCCCTATCTCTTCCCTCTCACTTTCCTCTATCAGAACCAACCTCCCTCTCCTCTCTTCGTCTCCCTTTCTCTTTCTCGCGATTCATCATTCAAGTTCTGACAATCTCCAGAGAATACTCTTTGATTGATGAAGATGTTCCTGAAGATTCATCAACGTCTTTGAAGCTTTCTGGATTCGTGTGGATCTTGGCCATTGTTGATAAACTTCCTGGATTTGAACGTTGGATGAAGATCTGGGATCTTGTTCGTGCTTGATTTCTTCTTCCTGAGTTTTTTCTGGCGTTTGTGGTGAGGACGATGAACAGATCGCTGATGATGATGATGAATATGGACGATGGAAAGTGGTTGGATCTTGGAGTGTTGATCGGTTGAATCTTGAAGAAATTTCTGAAATCTTGATGAATTCTGTTGATGATTGTTGAACGGAGCTTGCTGAAGCTTTTCTGGGAACCAGTTCTTGGATGAAGATAATGATGATGTTCGTCATTCTGGAGTTTTCTGGAGTTCTTGAAGGTTGTTTCTGGTAATTGATGAACGAGACGAACACATTGAAGAAAATTCTTTGAAGATTTGCTGAGTTACTGATGAGTTTTCTGAGCGGAGGATGATGAAGGTTAGGGCGTTTAGAGGTTGAGGATGAATCTGGAGAGTTTGAGTTCGCCGGCGACGGTTAGTGGTGGCCGGATTCTGGATTTGATGGTGGAGACACGGGGTTGATGATGGGAGTTAGGGAGAGAGATGAAGAACGTTGATCTTCTGGATTTGTGAAGTCGCCGGTGAGGGTTTGGGGGTGGCCGCCGGCCATGCAGGCCGGCCGGCGGTGGCTCTCAGGCGAAGATTCTGGGGTGGACACGTGGTTGCACGGTGGAGGGAGTGGCTCTGCATGTCCTCCACGTAGGGGATAACGTGGCTGAGAGAGAGAGAGGATTGGAGTGATACGTGGCGTGGCCTGGCAGTGAAAAGTGGGTCCTCCCCTCCTGGACACGTGTGCTGCGTCTGGCTTTTATAGCTGAGAAATTGCTGGATTGTTCTGGAATGTTCTAGTGTGCGCTGGAAAAATCTGGCATATTTTGGACAATTGGATGGGCCTAATGCTGAACGAATTTATGGGCCCAATACAAAAATGGATAAAAAAACTGCATAAAGAAAATGAAAAACAGTATTTAAAAAATGCTAATTCACTTAATCCTATTTAATCTCAATTAACTAAACTAATCTTAATTAATCTAATCTAATAATATTCTAATAAAACCTATATTAAAAACTATTATTTCTATTCAAACTTTATGTAAATTCTATAAGAGACTATTATTATTTATTAAACTCTAATTCCTATTAACCTATCTAATATATGAAAAATCTATTCACTTATTATTTCTATAAAAGAAAATCAATAATATCTATCTATTATTCTATATCTAATATTAAAACAATTAACTTCTATTAACAAAAATATTCTAAAAAATATTAAAGTCTATTTAATCTCTAATAAATCCTAAAATGAATTTAAATTCTATAAAATGCTAAGAATTGATTTAAAAAAGAATTAAAAATATTAAAAATTCTATTAAATCCTAGAAAATGATTTAAAAACTATTTTAACCCAAAAAAAATCCTATAAAAATCCAGAAAAATACCAATAATTCCCAGAGGGACAAAATGAACCCCGAACGACACAAAAATAATCGGTAAAAATAAACGGGCACCGAAAAATCCCAAAAATCGATTCTACTGATCAAAAACACCTGAAACACGAGACGGGAGCTGTGATCCCTGATAAAATCAATACAAATGAAAAATGCAATGTATGCGATATGCAGATGCGAATGCGATTATGCGTCGAAACATCGAGCCAAATGCGAGACCCGGTTGGTCAAATTTTGGGGTGCAACAATAATAAATTCATGGAAAATCATTTTCACTTCATTCTTTTTACAATATTTTCTTTAGGATGTGTAGAACATTATAGGAAAATAAAATTGCATTTTCATTTTTATTTCATATTTTTTCCATGTTTTCTAAATAAATGTCATTTTAAATAGATTCATTTCATGCATGAATTTAGTAATTTTTGTTCTTCTAAATGCTTTAATATTTTTCATCCATTTTTTTAGGGTGTTTAGATTAGACATTGAACTTGTAGAAATATTTTAATTCCCATTTTTAGAAGTTAATTTTAGGTGATTAAAATAGGCTTGAACAACTTGAACCAATTAGGGTTTTTTAGGTGATGACTTAGGAAGTTCAATTCATTTCCCTTAGGACTTAGGATTTGACTAGATTAGTTATGGGACTATATGGGTTATGGGTAGTTATTAGATCCCTTAGAAAAAGTCAGGATTCCCCTACTGCTATTAATACTGTCTGTATATCTGTTTGTCTGGTGTGGTGTGCCCTCTGGGGATTATTGCTTGCTTGTTTGGGTATTGGGTTTGTCTGGGGCCCTGGAGAGCTGAAGACTTGTGGAGATGAAGATCATTGGAGAGCCAGAGATTGAAGATCAACTATCAGAGTTGAAGAGGAGGTTCCTGCTGGCAGATGCTGAGGAGACTAGGGTTTAGGAGCTAGGCAGAGCTCTAGGTTAGAAAGTTTGTTTCTCAAACATGGAATGCCTTGTCTGCATCCATTCTTCTCTGTGATTCAGAGTCTCTCTAAGACACTCACCCCCTTCCTTTGGAAGGCTTGGTGATAGTGTCTATGAGATAGAACTCTTGAGAGAAAATGTCTCTTGTGTTAGAAGCAGTCTGTTCACCACCTTTGGTAGTCAGCTGATTGCTTAACACCCAATTCACTCTTGTGACTGATTCCTCATCCTGGAGGTTTGAGCATGAAGAAAAGCCATTGCAGATGGAAGACAGATGATCAAAGCCCTTGCCTGAAGGCCATGAAGATGGAGATTGATGCTTGTTGAAGCCTGTAGTTGATTAGAGACTACTTGAAGCCAGATGTTGAGTCAGAGCTGCTGATGCTGTTTCTTCTGCTGTTGTATTTCATTTGCTGATGTATTGATTGGTTTTCTGGACTGTATTGTTTGCTGTTTACCCTGCTGGGTTGAAAGTGAAGCCCGTTCACTTTTGCCTATTGTTTTCTAGGTTCGAGGTTGAGTGGGACTCCCTTGCCTCGCTTGTACTGTTGCATCCATGCATTTTACTGTTTTACTGTATATATCTGGTATTGTTTCTGTTTTTGCCTATCCCGTAGGATCTCTGTTTCTCTCTGCGCAAGAGAGGAGCATGATAGACACTAGGTCTTAACCCATGCATGATAACATTAGGTTAGTTTGATTCCCTTCGCAACCGTAGGTTAGAGTTCTGTCTCTTTCTTTCTCAAAACAAACAGAAAAACACATAAAGATTTCAAACACAATAAAAGACACTTCTTCCGTAAAAGAACGTGAACTCATCAAAGCGTCATTTTTGTCCGCCGGGACTGTTAATCAAGAAGACCTTTTTCAGAAGGAATAAAATCAACCAAGACAGACTTGTGTCGTACGTGGCCCGAACTACGTTTGCTCTGATCTTTCATGCTGTATGAAAGTACGTAGGCATAGGATGCGATATCCTAGCGAGCAACCTTCCCCTCCTTTCCCGTAGGTAGGCGAACTACGTTGACTCTGATTTCTCGTTCCAGACGGGAATACGTAGGCATAAAGTGCGATACTTTGCCGAGTCATTTTTATTTTCATTTTATTTTCTTTTTCACCCTTGACCTATAGTTTAGATAGAATAACAATCCATACCCGAAAACAAGCGTGGATCCCGTCGAGTACGACGGACGTGAGGGGTGCTAATACCTTCCCCTTGCGTAACCGACTCCCGAATCCAGGTTTTGGTTGCGACGACCATACCTTTCCCGTGTTGTGCGAGGTTTACTCTGAGCGTTTCCTTTCCCTCCCGTGGGATAAATAACGCACGGTGGCGACTCTTCTGTCCAGCCGGCGCCGATTTTCGCAGTAGCGACAGCTGGCGACTCTGCTGGGGACTTGCGATAGTTCCCTATACGAGTCTCGCCTTAGGTTTTTTCCTAGCTGTTTGGGGCAATCCCCAGCAGCTGGCGACTCTGCTGGGGATCCAACGTCCCCTGGCTGCTAAGGACTGCGATGGTTCTTATGCATTTGGGATCCAACATCCCTTGAGAGAGTCAATCCTAACGCTTGTTTTCCCGTCGAGGATTTTGTATGGAGTTATTTTATATTTCTAACCTTGTATTTTCAGCTTTATATATTGATTATTGTTGCTGTATCTGGGGTGTGATGGGTGTTCTGATATTGAGAGATAAGTCGGACCTGGGCTTGAGTGCACCTAGAATTAGAGTAGAAATTAGTGGGCGCCCGCTTGCTTTGCTTGCTTTGGTGTCCCATGAAATCTACACTCAGACGAGGTTCCTCTGGTTGGCCTCCTACCCCTTCCTTTGGTTGGCGTGGGTTGCTGGTTAGTTGGATTGTCGACTCTGGGGACCGATCATTTGGAAGTTGGCTAAGTGAGGCCTCTTCAGGAATTGATGATGCCACTCCTTCTGGGAATCGTATCATCAACCCTGAAAGTCTGTGACGCCGACGACCGCATAGGATGCCGTACCTTGTGCCAGTTATAGGGCCACCCACCTGTGAGGGGATTCAGGGTTATACAGGTAACTAGACCTTCAGACCACCGGTTATTTCTTGATCAGAGATCCTGGTTATTTATGGAGAGTTCTGAGGTCTGTCAGAGACCATTTGGAGATGTGTTCTGAGGTCTGTCAGAGACCATTTGGAGATGTGTTCTGAGGTCTGTCAGAGACCATTTGGAGATGTGTTTGAGGTCTGTCAGAGACCAGGTGGAGAGCTCTGAGGTCTGTTAGAGACCAATTAGAGATATGATTTGAGGTCTATCAGAGACCAGTGGGAGTTATGGTTGGAGGTCTGTCAGAGACCAGTGTTGGAGTTTTATTTTAGGTCTATCTGAGACCAGGGTTTGATGACTTCTGGATGGTCTATCTGAGACCTTTCTTGATTGGGTTCAGGCTATTCAGCTACAGCTTTGGTCCCTGTTGCATGTTACTTGCATTGCATCCCTGCATATCCATTACCATTCGCATTTCACTAACGTGTGTCTGTGCTGCAGGTGCATTTGCATTTCCCTAATTCTAGTGCCCAGACTTCTGAGTGTTTGATTATGACTAGCTTAAGGAGAACGGTTGCTTACAAATTGCCTACGCCTGATATTGTTCCTTTACTGGGGTTGATCTCTCTTGCTGATGAGGGTGTTCGTAGGAGCTTCCGGATGAGCTATGGTAGATTATTGAGATTGGTGTGCAAACCTACAGAGGTAGAGTTAGATGGGCTGTATGCTTTGATGCAATTCTACGACCCTGCTTTGAGGTGCTTTACGTTCTCTGACTTTATTATAGGACCAACCCTGGAGGAATACGCTGAGTATGTTGAGCTGCCCGTGCAGAACCAGGTTCCATTCATTCATTATGGCGCCAAGCCCAAGCCGGAGGAATTGGCAAAAGCCTTGCATGTTGATGCTTCTGAACTTGTGACTACTGTTTCCCGTGGAGTTCCAGGCTTCTCACTCCAATTCTTAGTTGGTAAAGCCCAAGAGTATGCCAAGATCGGGTGCTGGGTTGCTTTCAATGCTGTGTTGGCCTTGTGCATTTATGGCATAGTACTGTTCCCCAACATACCGGATTTTGTGGACTTTGATGCTTTCTACTTGTTTGCCGCTGGTAATCCTGTACCTACCTTACTCGGAGATCTCTACCACTCACTGCATTACAAGAATGAGAAGGGAAGAGGGAAGAATGTTCATCTGTGTGTACCCTTGTTGAGTATGTGGTTTGAGAGTCACCTTCCTAAGAGAGGATCTGTTGCAGAGACTACAGTCCCAGTTGGTTGGCCAGAGCGCCTGATGAGGCTATCTTCTGAAGACGTTGTATGGTTTGATAGAGATCTGCTGGGATCTGAGCTCATCTTCAGTTGTTCTGGGTACCATAATGTGCCGCTGATAGGAAGAAAAGGGTGTGTCAACTACAACCCTTCTCTGTTCATTCGCCAGTTCGGATATGCGCTGAAGAATCCACCTCAAGAGGAAGAAGTACAGGAATCTCTGTACTTCACCGGAGACGTGAAGGGAGAATTACTAGCCAAGCTGCAGCATGCCTGGACGCGTATTAACCGCAAAGGGAAGCCGTTGTTAGGAAAGAATGACTGTCAGGCCTATGCACCTTATAGGGTTTGGATTCAGGAGAGGGCTAGTCAGTTGAGGATGCCGTTTCCAGATGCACCAATTCTTGTTCCCGTTCCGGTAGCAGAACCAACTACTGTTTCCAGGGAAGTCTATGAACAAGTTGTGAAGGAGAAAGAAGCCTTGATGAAGACCAACGAAGGGTTAGAGCAAGAGTTAGCCCAGGCACGCAGCGAGAAAAACAAGGCCGTATATGCTTTCCAGCAACAGATCGAGCTGGTAAACCGGTTAGGGACTGAGTTGACCGAGGAAAAGAAGAAGCGTGAACGTCTGGGGCAAGAGTTCAGAAGTTCCCATGACATGCTGGAAGCCAAAAAGAAAGCGCTCGACGCAGCACACCGAGAGATATCTTCTTGCAATAAGACTTGGAATGCTACACTCACCAACAATAAGATGAGGGAAGATAAGCTGAAGCAGCAAATTTCCGACCTCGAAGAGAAGTTGAAGTCTAGCATCAAGAAGTGTGAGGAGGAAGTGATGACCCGGTATAGTGTCCAGCATGCACTGAACAAGGCAATCAAGTCCAGAGATGAAGTAGTGTCTCAGAAGCGAAAGTTAGAAGATTGCTTCGGAGAAGCAACATGGGAAGAAACTGCTGAAGACGTACGCCGCGTCCTTAAGAGGAGAAACCAGCTTGTTGAAGGGCTGCTTGATCGACCAAGCCATCCGGAGACCAAGAAGTTGATAGAGGAGTACCAGACTTTTGGGAGGATTTGATCATTTCATATAGTAACTTGTATGTTTTATTTGCATAGTGCTGACCATCACCAGGATTGTTGGTTGAGGTCATGCCTTCTTTGTATTCTCAGCGATATTGTACCCTGGGCTTATTGATTTTCTCTGCAATATATGAGGCTTTCTATGATTCAGCTCCGATATTCCTATTGTCAGCACTGTCACTGCACCGGCACCTTCGCACTAGAACTGGGGGAATGGACTTCCCTAATGCACAGACACATTGCATTGCATTCATATTCATATTGCATTACAGGTAATCTTTGAATGGTGTCTTATCCCCTGCTCTGTACCAGGTACTTAACAGGATTCCAGATCAACATCCGCACCGCTATTCTACACGCTCCAACTGTCGGAAAGTCATGGACCAAATTCAGAACGAGATGCAGGATGTGCGCGAGAAGCTCGCCCTCTTCATGCAGACCATGGAAGCTATAGCAAAAGGGCAGGAGAATTTGCAGGCCATGGTCCAGCCTCTGTTGGCTCGCAACGCTGGTCATGGTAATGAAGATCATCAGTCTGTCCGGGTTGATACTGCTCATGGAGACGGCACTCCCACGCCAGTGGCTCCGCCTGTGGTTAATATACCTGCCGCTAATGTCAACAACGCTACCGCTGCTGTGAATGGTAACGTCGGAGTGGGGAATGAAACTGCTGTCCATAATGTTGGGCTGGGTGATGTCAATTTGGCAGATAATCTAGGAGGCAACGGCTTTGTCAATACTGGGTTCGGATTCAACGATCAGGGATTCGACAACACTGGCAAGTATGGCTTTAATGCTCAAGGCTTTGGGCAAGATGGTTATGGTATGGTCAATCAGGGTTACGGAGGCTTTGGAAACGGAAACGGTAATGGGTTTATGGCTGTTGGTCCTGCTGGAGGAGTTCAAGGGTACGACAACAGAGGCCGAGGTCCGGGAATGAATCAGATCAGAGCTGGACGTAATAATGCGTACGATGGGTACGGAGCTGGAAACGGTATGTGGCAAGAAGATCAGCAGGAAGACGCCTTCTCTGGAGGAGGTTTTGAAGGGCCGATGGATGATTCCCAAAAGATTAGAATGCTGGAAGAGCAGATGAAGGGAGTCCTAAATCAAAGTGCTGTGGGATTGGACATGGCAACCATGGGTTTGGTACCTGGCTTGAGGGTGCCAATTAAATTCAAAGCTCCTGCGTTCGACAAGTACAAAGGAGACACATGTCCGAAAGTGCATGTGCGAGCTTATTACAGAAAGATGTCTGCATACTCCACTGATGAAAGAATGCTAATGCATTTCTTTCAGGATAGTCTATCAGGCCCTTCCTTAGAGTGGTACATGGGGTTGGAGCCAACTGATATCAAGACTTGGAAGCAATTGGCGGAGGCGTTCGTAGCCCATTACAAGTATAACAGCGACCTGGCACCCAATCGGGTCCAGTTGGCTGGGCTGTCGCAGAAGAAGGGGGAGAGTTTTAAAGAGTACGCGCAAAGGTGGCGCGATATGGCTGCCAGGGTCCGTCCTCCTGTAGAAGATAAAGAAATGAATGATATGTTTGTCGGCACATTCACCGGGCTGTTTCATGACATGTTGTTTCATACGTCTCTGGCCAGTTTTTCAGATCTGATTCTGATGGGGGAAAAGATTGAGCGTAATATTAAGCAAGGAAAGTTCCAAGTCGATGAATCAACTGCATCTGGCAGTAATAGGAAAGCTTATGGTGGGCGCCGTCAGGGCGAGGCAAGTGCGGTTTTTGGAGGCCGAGGCCGAGGCCGAGGCAGGGGAAGAGGTCAATATCGTCAGCCGCAGCAGGTGTCGAGTGTTACTATCCCATATCAGCAACAACCAATCCAGCAACAACAACCGGTTCAGCAGCAACCAATGCCACAGCAGCAGCAGCCTCAGCAGGGGGCACAGCAAGCTCAACGAAGATTCCAGGGCGGCAAACCGAGAAGAGTGTTTGAGAAGCCTCCCTCAACATATGCCGATTTGTTGCAGACATTGTTGGGATTGAATCTGGTAGAGAAAAGAACCCTGGCACCGATAACGGGAACTCCCCCGTTCGGCTACGATGCAAATAGGCACTGTGAGTTTCATTCTGGGGCCCCGGGCCACGATATAGAAGGTTGCCATGCTTTTAAGCACGTTGTGCAGGATCTTTTGGACAACAAGACTATCAATTTCGGAACGGCAGGTCCGAATATAGTCCAGAAGCCCATGCCTAATCATGGGGCCAACGCCGTGCTGACTGAGGAAGGGTTGAATCTGATTATGAATGTTGAAGATTTAAAGACGCCGCTGAGCGAGATAAAGAGCCGACTGTTGCAAGGAGGTGTTTACCCAGGATGTAACGAGTACTGTTTAGATTGTTGGGCCCTGGCTGGGGGGTGTGAGGATTTGAAGAAAGGCATTCAGGCCTTAATTGATGAAGGTATATTGCAGTTTGATCGAGCGGCAACTGATGAGCTGGCAGGGGCAGTAGTGGATAATCAGAGTGATGTGGCCACAGTGACAATTCCTCGGAAGACGATCACTATTGCAGCACCAGCTCAGCGACCACCGATTACCATAACTAAGGCCGGGCCAATCCCGTATGAGAACACGAAAGCAGTCCCATGGTCATATGGGCTAGAGGTGTATTGTGATGGGATTAAAATTGATGTTCACAAGCAGCCAGTGGAAATTGTGGATAATGTTGTTGGTTCAGGAGGCATGACGAGGAGTGGCAGGATCTTTATATCTCCCGAAGTGGAGGCTGAAAGGCTAGCGAAAGGAAAAGGGAAAGCGGTTGAGAATGTTCCGGTACAAGCAAATGAAAAAGAAGCAGCATCTAAGGATGTAGAAGAGTTCATGCGCTTGATTCGGAAAAGTGATTATAAGATTGTGGAGCATCTGCAGCAGACGCCGTCCAAAATATCTATTCTGTCATTACTGTTGTGTTCGGAAGCTCACCGAAATGCTTTGCTGAAAGTCCTGGACACTTCTTTTGTACCCCAGGATGTCTCCGTAAATCAGCTAGAAGGAGTATTGGCACATGTGAATGCAGGCCACAGCTTGGGTTTTACTGATTTTGACTTGACTCCGAAAGGTAGAGATCATAATATGGCATTACATGTATCTGTTGAGTGTAGGGGATCAACAATGTCGCACGTATTGGTTGACACCGGATCATCTTTGAATGTGCTGCCCAAGAAGGCGATGATGAAGCTGGATGTTCGAGGGATTTTGTGTACACCCAGTGATTTGGTAGTTAGAGCGTTTGACGGCACGCGGAGAACAGTCTTCGGATCGATTACTTTGCCTCTGCAAGTGGGGCCGGAAGTGTTTGCAACGGAGTTTTATATCATGGATATACAGCCTGCGTACAGCTGCTTGCTTGGAAGACCCTGGATTCATGGGGCAGGGGCAGTCACGTCTACCCTGCATCAGAAGTTAAAGTATATGGTCGGAGACAGCGTAGTCACCGTGTGCGGAGAAGAAGACATCCTGGTCAGCCATCTATCCTCGTTTAAATATGTGGAAGTCGACGGGGAGATCCACGAGACACCATGCCAGGCATTCGAAGGTTTGCGCATCAAGGACAAAGGTCCCGGGCCGAGCAAAGTGCCAGAGATAGCTGTCTCTTCGTATAAAGAAGCTCAAGCGCTAGTGGAAGCAGGAGAAGCCAAAGGCTGGGGTAAAGTGCTGGACATTCCTGTGAAAATGGACCGGTTCGGACTGGGGTACCGACCGTCGTCATCAACTCCTTCCGTGGGGGCCCCCTATTTCAGAAAGTCAATCACCATCTCTGCCAGTGGAGTATGTCATGAAACTGTCAATGCTGCTTCAGAGTCTGATGAAGGGGACAGCGACTGTGATATGGATGCCTGGATTCAGCCAAGCACGCCAGGACAAGGACTGTGCAACTGGTCTATTCAGGAGTTTGTTCCTGTGACTTTTAAACAGTAATGCTTTGCTTTATTAATTGTTGAATAATCTGATGTCTTGCCCGGGGCATCAGGATTTGCTTAGGGCTGTGTTGTTATAAACATTGCGTGTTAATCATTAAATAAATGGCGTTTTTTCATGTGCAAATACCGTAATCCCTGTCTTTCTTGTTTTATATTTTTCAATAAAATGGCAATATGGTTATTCGCTTTATACGCATTTTGAAGCACTTAACCATTCCTTTTGCAGGATAACATTTTCAGATGACATCCTTGAACCACCTATGACTCGTCCCGACTTCGAGCACCCGGTATTCCAGACCGAAGAAGAGGTTGTCGAAGATAGCGACGTTCCTGAAGAACTGTCTTGGTTAGTGAAGCAAGAGGAAAGGGCCATTCTGCCTCATGACGAGGTCATCGAAATTATCAATTTGGGGTCGGAAGGGGTTGAGAAAAATATTCGTATCGGGGCCGCACTGCAGAGTGATATCAAGCGAAGGCTGGTTGAAATGCTCCGAGAGTATAATGATGTATTCGCTTGGTCGTATCAAGATATGCCAGGGCTCGATACAGATATGGTTGTGCATCGCCTGCCACTGAAAGAAGATTGCCCGCCAGTCAAACAAAAGCTTCGCAGAACTCGACCAGATATGGCAATGAAGATCAAGGAGGAGGTGCAGAAACAGTGGGACGCTGGTTTCCTGGCTGTGACGAAGTATCCTTCATGGGTTGCTAACATCGTACCAGTGCCAAAGAAAGATGGCAAGGTTCGAATGTGCGTGGATTATAGAGATTTGAATAAAGCAAGCCCAAAAGACGATTTTCCACTTCCTCACATTGACGTGTTAGTTGATAATACCGCTCAATACTCTGTATTCTCCTTCATGGATGGCTTTTCAGGCTATAATCAGATTAAAATGGCGCCAGAGGATATGGAGAAGACTACTTTCATAACGCCTTGGGGAACATTTTGCTACAAAGTGATGCCCTTTGGTTTGAAAAATGCTGGGGCAACATATCAGCGTGCGATGACGACTCTTTTCCATGACATGATGCATAAAGAGATCGAAGTTTATGTTGACGATATGATTGCCAAATCCCAGACGGAGGAAGAGCATCTGGTGAATCTGTTGAAGTTGTTTAAAAGACTTAGGAAGTTCAGGCTGAGGCTGAACCCTAATAAATGCACCTTCGGGGTGAGATCGGGTAAACTGCTGGGGTTTATCGTAAGCGAAAGAGGAATAGAGGTCGATCCTGCTAAAATAAAAGCGATTCAAGAAATGCCGACGCCTAAAACAGAGAAAGAGGTGCGCGGGTTTTTAGGGAGATTGAACTACATTGCCCGGTTCATATCTCACCTAACAGCCACGTGCGAACCATTATTCAAGCTGTTAAAGAAAGATCAAGCTGTAACGTGGAACGAAAATTGTCAAAAGGCGTTCGATAAAATAAAGAAGTATCTGCAGGAACCTCCTATTTTGATACCCCCAGTGGCAGGTAGACCCTTGATAATGTATTTGACGGTTCTTGAGGGAAGCATGGGTTGTGTTCTCGGTCAACACGACGAGACAGGGAGAAAAGAGCATGCGATCTATTATCTGAGTAAGAAATTTACAGATTGTGAATCTCGATACTCAATGCTGGAGAAAACTTGTTGCGCGCTAGCCTGGGCCGCCAAGCGTTTGAGGCAGTACATGCTGAATCATACAACCATGCTCATCTCGAAGATGGATCCTATCAAATATATATTCGAAAAGCAGGCGTTGTCAGGTAGAATTGCCCGTTGGCAGATGGTCTTGACTGAATATGATATTCAATACGTCTCGCAAAAGGCTATAAAGGGGAGTGTGCTGTCTGAGTATCTGGCGGAGCAGCCTATTGAAGAGTACCAATCAATGAGATTTGATTTTCCTGACGAGGATATCATGTACCTCAAGATGAAAGATTGCAAAGAGCCGTTACCAGACGAAGGACCGGAGCCGGGTTCCAAGTGGCAAATGATATTTGACGGAGCTGTGAATGCTTACGGTAGCGGAATAGGGGCAATTATCACTACGCCACACGGGTCGCATATCCCGTTCACTGCCCGATTGACCTTTGCCGTTACTAACAATGAGGCCGAATACGAAGCTTGTATAATGGGGCTTGAAGAAGCCATTGATTTGCGAATCAAACATCTAGACGTATACGGAGACTCAGCTCTGGTGGTGAATCAGATCAAAGGGGAATGGGAGACACGTCAGCCCAATTTGATACATTACATGAATTATGCAAGGAGATTGTTGCCTTTCTTCGACAAGGTTGAATTGCATCACGTGCCGCGGGCAGAAAATCAAATGGCTGACGCCCTGGCCACTTTGTCTTCCATGTACAAGGTCAATTTCTGGAACGAAGCTCCCCAAATCACTATCTCTCGGTTGGACAGGCCAGCTTATGTATTTGCTATTGATGAAGCATCTGATGACAAACCGTGGTATTTCGATATCCTTAACTTCCTGAAGAATAAAGAGTATCCGGCTGGGGCATCCAGTCAAGATCAGAAGACTCTCAGGAGATTAGCGGGTAATTTCTATTTGAACCCGGATGGCGTCTTATACAGAAGAAACCACGATTTGGTGTTGTTGCGTTGTGTAGACGAGAAGGAGGCGAAGCTTCTCATGGAGGAAATTCACGAAGGTGCCTTTGGCACGCATGCTGGTGGACATGCTATGACGAGAAAGCTGCTTAGGGCAGGTTACTTTTGGTTGACGATGGAAACTGATTGTTTCAAGTTTGCAAGAAAGTGCCACAAGTGCCAAATCTATGCCGACAAGATTCACGTGCCTCCGAGTCCTCTAAATGTGATGTCATCTCCATGGCCATTCTCGATGTGGGGAATCGATATGATCGGAAAGATCGAGCCGACGGCTTCTAACGGGCATCGGTTCATCCTAGTGGCAATCGATTATTTCACCAAGTGGGTGGAAGCGGCGTCTTACGCAAATGTAACAAAGCAAGTGGTGGCTAGATTCATCAAGAGAGATATCATCTGCCGATATGGGATCCCCGAGCGGATAATCACGGATAATGGTTCAAATCTGAACAACAAAATGATGAAGGAGCTCTGTCAGAATTTCAAGATCGAACATCACAACTCCTCCCCTTACCGACCCAAGATGAATGGCGCTGTCGAAGCGGCCAATAAGAATATCAAGAAAATCATCCAGAAAATGGTGGTGACTTATAAAGATTGGCATGAAATGCTACCTTTCACTCTGCACGGTTATCGTACGACGGTACGCACATCAACCGGGGCAACTCCGTTCTCGTTGGTATACGGAATGGAAGCGGTATTACCATTGGAAGTTGAGATCCCTTCTCTGAGGGTATTGCGAGACGTTCAGCTGGACGAGGCAGAATGGGTAACGAATAGATTGAACCAACTGAGTTTGATGGATGAGAAGAGGCTAGCTTCTCTGGCATACGGTCGTTTGTATCAAAGACGAATGAAGAAAGCGTACGACAAGAAGATACTTCCGCGAAGCTTTCAGACGGGCGACCTTGTGCTGAAAAGGATTCTCCCGCCGCAAGCAGATCACAGGGGCAAGTGGACCCCCAACTACGAAGGGCCATACGTTGTCAGTAAGGTCTTTTCAGGAGGAGCGTTGTTGTTGTCCACCATGGACGGGGAAGACTTTGCGTCACCTGTGAATTCGGACGCAGTTAAAAAATACTTTGCTTGAAATAGACCCGCTGGACAGAAAAAAGAGAATCCAGGCAAAAATGGGGCATCCTGGCGAACCAAAAACAGAATGAAAGGTTCGGGCAAAAATTAGGGATAAAATTGAAAAAAATGTACACCCGCGAAGTTGAAAACCTACACTGGGCGGCTTCGGCAAAAAGGGGTATCCCGGTGAACTGAAAACCCATAAAGGGCGGTTCACGCAAAAATTAGGGATGAGAAAAGCAAATGACTGCGGTCCGAATTTGATATTGCAATGAGCATCAATGCGGGAGAATACATTTGAGAAGTCAGTTATCGGATACAACCTCTTCAGAAGTGGGGATGCCGGGAGAAGCATTAGAGTCGGACGAGTCATGGGAGGACCAGTTCGTGGTGTTCATCTGCATCCAGTTGCCGACATGTGTACAAAATTTAATTTGTCAATATTTATGCTTCTTGTGAATACTTGCATACTTGTATATTTGCTTTGCGTAGCTTCCTCATTTCAGGAGTTACATCCCGTGTACAAAAACTCCGCCCATTCAGGGGCCCAATCAATGAAAATGTGTTATTCAGTACTTGATGCCTGTTCTTTACTGTTTTGTGCATGATAAAGCGCCTAAGTTTATTGAAGCTAGCATGAGTATAACATCACTGGCCCTTGCCAACAATTGTTAAAGCTTTGAATTAACTGGGTGTAACGTCACTAACCTGAATTGATTTGATTGCATAGGCTTGTTGTGTCTTGTTTGTGTTGTTGCAGGTTCCATAACCATACGAGGAGGATGATCAGAAGATTGCAATAACGAAAGACTTGCTCCCTACGCAGGTCAGGCATGTTCTTCCTGAAGAAGGATAGAATTCCCCAGCTAGCCGTAGCTAATCCAAAGGACGTGCTCCAGAAAAGTTATTCGTCCTCAGCAGAGTTTGGCGATTCTAATATCATAAGGCTGTATTCAGACAGGTTCATCTTTCCTCGCAGGGTCATGCACTCTCCCCCAGCGGAGTCAGTTAATTTTCCCCGGGAGAATCTGGCCATCCCCAGTGGAATTCTCTTTGCAAGTGTTTTCATTCCTCCAAGTGGAACTCGAAGATCAAGACTCTCCGAAGCAGAGTTGATGGTGGGTTATGTCATTTATTTTGTCAGAGATACTGGTGATATCAGTTCACGTTCCAGCAGATAGTCCGATCGTACTGTGCACATCTGCTATTCCCCAGCAAGGTCATTTTCCCCAGCAGGGGGTTACCTCAACAAGGCGTTTGGTTTAAATTCCCAATTTCCCAGCAGGGTCGACTTCACCCTTCCAGCATTTATTTTGCTGGAATAATTCTGTAGCATCTGGCTATCCCCGGCGGAGTCGGCATTATCCAGCATTTATTTTGCTGAAGCAGTTCCTGTATTCTAGCAGTTCAGGTGGAGAGAGCTCTTGCTCAAACGAACTACCAAACATTCAAGATCTCGGTATGAGACATCCAATGATAATGTCAGTTTCGGCGGTATTCCCCCACAGAGTCAGCATGATGAGATTCTCTTTGTCTCTGATAGAGTCATTTATGCAAATGTCTCTTATTTTCCCCGCCAGAGTTGCCAGGATACGTGTCTCCTTATCCCCAAGCAGAATCAGTTGTCATCAGGGGTTCCGTGAATCAGAATTTCAGAGGCCACCGCCGGTCATCAGAGCAGGCGTCCGATAGTTTGGTTTCCAGACATCCCCAGTAGAGTTCATCTCAAAGTCGCTGTCACGTCAGTGCTGAGAAGTTTGTGGGTTGGGATCAGTGGAGAACTAAGTCCTGACGTGGACAATTTACTCCTGGATTGACGGGATTTCTTCAGAAGTGGGCGTCCTAACGTGGACAAGTTTATTTCCCTGGATTGGTGAGATGTGTTAGTCCTATCATGGGCAGATTCGAGTTTCTCGAAATTAGTGGAATGGGAGGTCATGACGTTGACAAAAGTAATTACTCTTTGTATTGGTGTCCTGACGCGGACAGGTCAGACAAGGGTGTGAGTCCTTACGTGGACAAGTCTTATTTCCTCAGCGGGTCGAAGACGCCTGAGTCCTAACGTGGACAGATCAAGATGAGGTCAGTGTCCTTACGCGGACAAATCAAAGAAATTATTATTCTTAACGTGGAGAAGTGGGTCCTAACGTGGACAATGTAGTCCTTACGCGGACGTATCAGAAGAGGATTCCTTACGTGGAAATGACAGCATTCCTGACGTGGAAAGACTGAAGTCCTTACGTGGACAGCTTAAGATGGCATTTCCTTACGTGGAAAAATGTAGTCCTAACGCGGACAAATCGGAAAGAAGTTGGTATTCCTTACGTGGAAAGATCAGAGTCCTTACGTGGACATATCAAGAGCATCCCTTACGTGGAAGAAAAATGGTTTCCTTACGTGGAAAGACGAGTTTATTCCTTACGTGGAAAGATTGGGTCCTTACGCGGACATATCAAGATTGATTCCTGACGTGGAAAGAAAGAGATTTGCATTCCTGACGTGGAAGAGTTTAGTCCTGACGCGGACAGATTAAAGAAGTTATTCCTAATGTGGAAGAAGAAGATTTACTCCTTACTTGGAAAAAGTTGAGTCCTGACGTAGACAGGTTCAGAACCAGAATTGTATTCCTAACGTGGAAAGATCGGAGTCCTGACGCGGGCATGTCAAGCGGTATCGGAGTCCTTATGTGGACAGATTGATATAGTTCTCCTTATATGGAAAGAGGATGGCTTCCTGACGTGGAAAGATGAAAGGGTTAATCCTGACGTGGACAGATACAGAATAAATGATTCCTAACGTGGATAAGCGTTACTCCTAACGTGGACGATGTTATTCCTAACGTGGACAGGTGTTACTCCTAACGTGGAAGAGTTTTACTCCTAACGTGGACGATGTTATTCCTAACGTGGACAGGTGTTACTCCTAACGTGGAAGAGTTTTACTCCTAACGTGGATGATGCGGTTTATGGAAATGCAGACGAATTATCCCCAGCGGAGTTGCCAAGATTTTTCTGGGTTAACAGCAAATGGAGTCCTAACGTGGACAGGTTTTAGTTGAGAGTTCTTTGTATTGATGACGGACAGAGTCCTAATGTGGACAAGCAAGCAATCTGTTATGACGGAATCCTCTTCAGAACGATGAAGACAATCCCCCAGCACGGTCGAGCGAGATCAGTGGGTTGCTGTAGCAGTCAGATTTAGCTGATGAATGTTGTTCCTCAAGCAGGAGCGCAATTTAGTTTTGCGGTTGGCAAATTTCTGGTTTCACTAGTATTCAACCGTCTCGTACCGCGAATGTCTGAAGGCTCCGGGCTCTTCACCCAATCGGGTCCAAGTCGCTTGAATAGGGGCAGCTGTTGCACCCTAAAATTTGCCCAACCTTATTCACTTGGTTTATGTTTCAATGTCATTAGCATTTGCATATAGAGTCATGTACATAGACTAACCATCTGCATAGCATAAGCATAGCAAGTCATTCAACAGGGGACCAATCATTGTTCTCATCTCTAGAAGCCTATCAAGAGGTTATTATCCCAATTCAATCCCATTCAAGTCATCAGGAAAGAATTTGGAAGCTGAGAAGTCAATGGATCAAGCAGTGCATCTATCTCCTATCTAAGGGCATCTGAGGACCATCAAAGAAATTGTGTGCTGTGGAGTGAGCATGGAGAGTATCTAGACATCATGGGAGACTTAGAAAGTCATCTGGAGAAGGAGACAAGTCATTGATGAGAGCACAAGAGCTATAGTTGAAGGCAGTCAATTAGGGTTTCATCTGGGTCAACCCTAGGTCAACCCTAGGTCAATTGACTGATTTAAAGGGGCATTCAAGTCTATTGGAGAGGTGTGGGGTTCATCATTGGACATATAAAGAAGGATATGGAGATATGCCAAGGAGAATTCAAGAGAAATCAAGGAGAAGAGGAGTTACTAAATTAGGGTTTCTCTGTAAAATCCCCTAGTTTAGGTCAAATTTCCAAGCAAGATAAGTCAAAATGCTAGCTTCAAATGGCTTCTTGGCCAACATGAAACTTGTAGAGGGCCTCAAGACCTTTAATTTGAGTGGTGGAAGACCTCAAGGAGATTTATAGAACTCAAGTTATGGTCCTTGCAAGTTACAGGTCATCTGAGGTGTCTGAATTTTTGTCTGTGAAAGTGACTTGACTTCCAAGCAATTTTTACCCCTCAAGGAGATTTCAAATGAATTCTTGGTCAACATAAGAATTGTTCCTCATTGTCTTAGCTTTCTAGAATGGTATAGCATGCCCTCATATGATGTGGAGAACTCAACTTATGGTCTTGGCAAGCAAAGGGTATTTTGGGCATTTGTGAATTACAGGTCATTTTAACCTATGTCCAAAACTCATACAAGGAGGCCTCAAATGGAAAAACTTACAACATCAAACTTGCTCCAAATGGGATTTTAAGTCTAGAAAGAAGGTCACAAATTATTGGAGAAGCTCATAACATGAAATTGCATAATTGGTCAAAATATGAACTAAAATGGCTTATAATTCAAAGAAATTCAAGATGGAAAATGGTTTGGGAGATTTATGAGTCCAAATGGAGACTTCCAATATATGATTTTGAATGGAAAAGCAATTCTAAGAACAATGGTTCAAACACTTTTTTGAGTTTAGAAGGAAAAAAGAAAGTTATCTTTGGTTACTTGTAATTAAAGAAACATAATCAAAATGGATCAAAGTTGGAAGGCAAGGGAATGTGCAAGATGGATCTAGAATGTTCATATGAGGTCTATATATTCATGAAATGGAGATTGATCAAGGGTTGGCTTCATTTTCACCAAGAATTTCACAAACTTTCTCATTCTTTTCTCTTGGCAATTTCACTTCAATCTCTCAAAATCTTCACCAATTATCATCAAAATCAACTTCATTCTATTGATTCATCATCATAGAGTAGAATTCAATCAAGAACAAGGTGGTTAGAATCCATTTTCGAGCACTTTCTTCATCAACATCAAAATTGAAGTTTCCATTGGACAGCACAATTCAGGTCAAGAATCATCACAGCATTGCATACAGAATCAATCCCTGAGTTAATTGATCAAGATCCAAGCCTTGGAAGCCTCAGATCCTCAATCTTCCATAGCTGTTTTCAAGCTCTTGCACCAGGTATGTTTTCATTCACACAGCTTGATCTAGTTGGTTTAGCATGTTGTTGTTAGTTTAGATATGATCTAGGTGGTTAGTAGAGTAGTTAGGATGAATTTGAGGCTGAATAGAGACTATTGTTAGCAGGTGGTAGAAACTGTTAGGGCTTGAAACTCTTAGGTTAATGCACCATAATCTTAGCTTGATAGATCAGGTTAATCACCATTAGTTATAGGATAGGTTAGTGCAAGTTTGAGGGAGAATTGTGTTGGTGCATCTCAGAGGATTTCCATGGTGACCAGATTTTACCTCGATCGGGTTGAGAGTTTTATTGAATTTCAGACTGAATTAAGATCATAGGCGTATAGAGGGAAGAATTTAGAGTGAATTTCGTGTTTGCATCGTGGCGTTTCATGGCCTGGTGATGGAGAACAGAGGGATGGAAGTTTGCTCGTGCATGGTGGCCATGGAGTCCAAACCCTAATCTATTTGATCTGAGGTAGGAGACATAATCTGGGCGGTCCATTTTGTGTAAGACTTTTGACTGGATGAGCCATCGTGTGGCTGAGATTTGAAGCAGAATTGGAGGGAGATGCGTTGGCCAAAACGCACCGTTTCATTAATTGAAACGGGCGGGCCTGAATGTAATATGTTATTCCCACCCCCCAGTCATAGGCCCATTCCAATTTGAACGTGATTTCTCTTCTATTTTCACCCCCAGCTTATGTTTTTTATTTTCTTTAACTCTGAGTTGTTCTGGGCTTAGTGCAAGTTGATACGCGCACCCCCCATTGTTGGCCCATCCTGGATTATTAACTGGAGCGAATTGATATTCATACCCCCTCCCTCTCATTTTAATTCCAATTGTTTTTAATTCATTTTAATTTTTCATCAACTTTGGAAATTCATAATAAATTCATGGAAAATCATTTTCACTTCATTCTTTTTACAATATTATCTTTAGGATGTGTAGAACATTATAGGAAAATAAAATTGCATTTTCATTTTTATTTCATATTTTTTCCATGTTTTCTAAATAAATGTCATTTTAAATAGATTCATTTCATGCATGAATTTAGTAATTTTTGTTCTTCTAAATGCTTTAATATTTTTCATCCATTTTTTTTAGGGTGTTTAGATTAGACATTGAACTTGTAGAAATATTTTAATTCCCATTTTTAGAAGTTAATTTTAGGTGATTAAAATAGGCTTGAACAACTTGAACCAATTAGGGTTTTTTAGGTGATGACTTAGGAAGTTCAATTCATTTCCCTTAGGACTTAGGATTTGACTAGATTAGTTATGGGACTATATGGGTTATGGGTAGTTATTAGATCCCTTAGAAAAAGTCAGGATTCCCCTACTGCTATTAATACTGTCTGTATATCTGTTTGTCTGGTGTGGTGTGCCCTCTGGGGATTATTGCTTGCTTGTTTGGGTATTGGGTTTGTCTGGGGCCCTGGAGAGCTGAAGACTTGTGGAGATGAAGATCATTGGAGAGCCAGAGATTGAAGATCAACTATCAGAGTTGAAGAGGAGGTTCCTGCTGGCAGATGCTGAGGAGACTAGGGTTTAGGAGCTAGGCAGAGCTCTAGGTTAGAAAGTTTGTTTCTCAAACATGGAATGCCTTGTCTGCATCCATTCTTCTCTGTGATTCAGAGTCTCTCTAAGACACTCACCCCCTTCCTTTGGAAGGCTTGGTGATAGTGTCTATGAGATAGAACTCTTGAGAGAAAATGTCTCTTGTGTTAGAAGCAGTCTGTTCACCACCTTTGGTAGTCAGCTGATTGCTTAACACCCAATTCACTCTTGTGACTGATTCCTCATCCTGGAGGTTTGAGCATGAAGAAAAGCCATTGCAGATGGAAGACAGATGATCAAAGCCCTTGCCTGAAGGCCATGAAGATGGAGATTGATGCTTGTTGAAGCCTGTAGTTGATTAGAGACTACTTGAAGCCAGATGTTGAGTCAGAGCTGCTGATGCTGTTTCTTCTGCTGTTGTATTTCATTTGCTGATGTATTGATTGGTTTTCTGGACTGTATTGTTTGCTGTTTACCCTGCTGGGTTGAAAGTGAAGCCCGTTCACTTTTGCCTATTGTTTTCTAGGTTCGAGGTTGAGTGGGACTCCCTTGCCTCGCTTGTACTGTTGCATCCATGCATTTTACTGTTTTACTGTATATATCTGGTATTGTTTCTGTTTTTGCCTATCCCGTAGGATCTCTGTTTCTCTCTGCGCAAGAGAGGAGCATGATAGACACTAGGTCTTAACCCATGCATGATAACATTAGGTTAGTTTGATTCCCTTCGCAACCGTAGGTTAGAGTTCTGTCTCTTTCTTTCTCAAAACAAACAGAAAAACACATAAAGATTTCAAACACAATAAAAGACACTTCTTCCGTAAAAGAACGTGAACTCATCAAAGCGTCATTTTTGTCCGCCGGGACTGTTAATCAAGAAGACCTTTTTCAGAAGGAATAAAATCAACCAAGACAGACTTGTGTCGTACGTGGCCCGAACTACGTTTGCTCTGATCTTTCATGCTGTATGAAAGTACGTAGGCATAGGATGCGATATCCTAGCGAGCAACCTTCCCCTCCTTTCCCGTAGGTAGGCGAACTACGTTGACTCTGATTTCTCGTTCCAGACGGGAATACGTAGGCATAAAGTGCGATACTTTGCCGAGTCATTTTTATTTTCATTTTATTTTCTTTTTCACCCTTGACCTATAGTTTAGATAGAATAACAATCCATACCCGAAAACAAGCGTGGATCCCGTCGAGTACGACGGACGTGAGGGGTGCTAATACCTTCCCCTTGCGTAACCGACTCCCGAATCCAGGTTTTGGTTGCGACGACCATACCTTTCCCGTGTTGTGCGAGGTTTACTCTGAGCGTTTCCTTTCCCTCCCGTGGGATAAATAACGCACGGTGGCGACTCTTCTGTCCAGCCGGCGCCGATTTTCGCAGTAGCGACAGATATGACGAAGGTTGAAGTTGCATCGCAATGGGAAGCTCTAAAACCTGTTTTTGAGATTAGAAGTTTTCTTAGGTTGGCAGATTATTATTGAAAATTCGTTGAAGAATTTTTTCCAATTTATCTTTGCCATTGACGCGTGGACTAGGAAGGTTCAAGATTTTGTTTTGGGTGCAAAGTGTAAAGAAAGTTTCAAGAGCTTTTGAGGAGGCTGACAGCAGCTCATGTTTTGATTTTTGCCGAATCCGGCAGAACCACTTGTCGTATAGTGTGATGCTTCGTTGATGGGATTGGTAGGTGCGTGTTAGCTCCAAAATTCGACACCCTTGCAAGTTAAAATATTTTAGAGAAAGTATTAGAATCTTGTTGGAGGTGAGAGCTGGTCGAAAAGCGTAAGACGCTTAAGGAAGAAGAGTTGAAACACTTACAAGACCTAAGGGAAAATCATGAAGGCTTCGACCATGACGTTGATGGGTAGTTATCCTAAAGATTTGAAATTTAAATAAATTGGACGGAGTCTTTTCATTCGTTGGATGACTAAGAGGACATGTGGCGTCATGTGGGCGACGAACCCATGCATTATGACAAGTGGCGGAAGATGATGATGTGGAAAGTTATTGGTAGTTATTTTCTACTATTATAAATAGGAAGTCTTATACATAGAATCGGTGTGTTGTAATTTACTGTTGTACAAGTCACTCTTAAAATTACTCCAAGTATCCGAGTGCAGAGAAAGAGAGTATCGAAGAGAATGTACATGATGTAAACACACCATCCTTTACTTTCCAATGAAATTTATTTTACTTGTTCAGACTTTACAAAGCTTTCTTTATCTTTCTTGCAATCTCCCTCCTTTTCTATTCATTTTACTTCGCCCTTATTCTCAACCCCTTTTCTATATCTTTTATCTTTTTCTCGCTGAAAACTTTATCTTCTCTTCTTTTATAGTCGAATAGATACCTTGTAGAACCTTTCACTCCAATATTGCCAAAGTGTGAAACTTAGATAGATTTCCGAAGAAAACCTTTTTAGCACATGTCCTAGGATCAATCTGATCGATCCTGTGAGTCACCAAAGTTAGATTTGGAAGATCAGCGGTTGTTTTCTAATTTTTAAGGGAAACAAAATGGCACGCCCAATGGGACAGTGCTAAAAAAGAAATTCCTTCATATAATCAAAATTTGTAGAAAATATAGTCTTATTGGTCCTTTCGTGAAAAGTGCATTTTATGTTACTAAGAAGTGGTAGAATTACCGCTGTAAATGAAGAGAGACTAACAAGACGAAACATTAGGAATATGGCGACAGATGCAAATCATCCAAATAATCCTAACCCTCAAGGAGACGGTTCTAGCAAAAGAACAAGGAACGGCGTAATCCCACCTTCGATACTGTCAACAGGAGAACAAACAACACATCCTGTGAGGCCAGAGCCAACATCTTCAGTGCTTGGGACTGTGTCAGCCATAATAAGACCTTACAGTCAACCAGTATTGGACCTCAGGTGTCGAATCCTCAAATGTCATTGGGAGGAAGTTCGACGTCTAGGAAGTTTGCTCCTCCTGGGTTTTCGCAGTCACCGAGAAACCCCCCATATGGGATGCCTACAACTGTAATGCAAGGGCTCCAAAACGCGCCCCCATATTCTCAGATAATGCAATGGCTTCGCCATTACAAGGATCAGGATCTGGCGTGAACATTGGTCGTAATCCCCAAGGTTCAAGCCTAGGGTATTCGACGCAAGGCCCTAACTTGACTAATACCTCTATTGCGTGTTTAAGACAGTAAATGGATGGAAGCAATTTGCAAATGGTTCAGACTCTGTCCCAAACCATGGGTGAAATCATTCAACCATTAATCCAAAACACGACCCACACTAATCGACATTTAGCAATAAAATTGACGTGATTGGATGAATTCATGGGGGTACCTCCTCTGGCCAGGAATCAAGCCCCGGTAGCAAACGTTCCACGACATGACTTGGGACACCAACCAGCAGTGGGGATCCAGGAAAGAATTGGTCATCCCATAGTCGAACCACCTAGGGTCGAACCGTTGAGAGACCGGGTTCATGTTCCAGAGGAAAGAGACCCAGAAGTAATTATAGTGAATCAAAACTAGGACGCAGACAATGTTGTCCAGCAGGTTTGATGCAATAATGTGGCTGTCAATAATAATCTAGCAGCCATGGTCGAAAGAATTATGGCCCAGAATGGTTTGAACATTGGGTTCACCCGGCCAAACTACACCTCTCCAATAGTGGATTATATCCTTCAGGCGGAGTTGCCTCCTAGAACGAAAGTACCTAAGTTTACTAAGTTCTCAGGTCATACGATGGAATCCACTGTCGAACACGTGGTCCGTTATCTAATTGAGGCCGGAGAGATAGCAAATGACGAGAGTCTTAGAATAAAATATTTCCCAAGTTCTCTTACTAAAAATGCCTTCACTTGGTTCACAAGGTTACCCCCCAATACGGTGTGTAATTGGACCCGTTTAGAGCGTTTATTCCATGAACAGTTCTACATGGGCCAAACCAAGATTAGTCTAAAAGAACTCGCTAGCGTGAAGCGTAAGTTTTCTGAGCCAATCGAAGAGTACCTTAATAGGTTTCGAATACTTAAGGCCAGGTGTTTCACACAGGTTCCCGAACACGAGTTGGTCGAGATGGCCGCTGGGGGTCTCGACTATTCCATTAGAAAGAAGTTGGACACCCAGTATCTAAGGGACATGGCTCAACTGGCCGATCGAGTTCGACAACTGGAACGACTTAAAGACGAAAAGGCTAAGTTCAATAAAAATAAGAAGGTAGCTTTTGTCGAATTCAATGAAAATGTCAAAGTGGCATGTGATGATCCCTTATACTTAGACGAGAGCGAATTGGATCTTGCTGAACTAAAACAAGGCCCACCTTATTCTTGTAAAGTGCTGGCTCCCCCACAAGAGAAGAATTTTGTCGAATCTGAAAAGAATGATAGGTTCCCAAAGAAAACATATACTTTTGATATCACTAAATGTGATGAAATCTTCGATTTGTTAGTAAAAGATGGGCAAATGATAGTGCCACCTGGTGCTAAAATGTCGTCTGTTGAACAAAGGAAGAAAAGAGAGTTTTATAAATACCATAATTTTTTGGGTCATAAAATGTCTCAATGTTTTCTTTTCAGGGATCTCGTTCAGAATGCAATTCAAGAGGGACGTCTGAAATTTGGGGAGAAGGCCAATAGCCAGATGAAGGTCGACATGGACCCTTTGCAGATGGAAGATGCCCATTATACAGAACCATTGGAAGCCAACATGGTCAAAGCTACTGACGGCATAATTTTTTGATCGACATGGTAGAGGTTACTGCTAATCTCATGGATGGAGTTGTAACGGCAAAAGTTATCATGGGCTTCGGACAAGAGGATTGTGTAGAGATGGCCACTGACGATCTAGACCAGGTTGATGATGAACTAAGTTCAAATGGCAAGGGTAATCCAGGTTGGGCAATAGTGACTAAGGAAACTGCTGACCACTTTATCGAGATAGACCAGGTCACTGAAGGTTTGGAGTTAGGCTTGAGGAAACTAAATCTGGCCGAAGGGGTCGAGATCAATATAGTAGAAATCACATAGCATGAAACTATAGGGGATAGCGAATCAAACTACCAATAGGAACTCACTAGAGAGGCTTACCCAAAACAGGAAGAATCAATTGTCGATTTTCTCCACCGTTGCCAAGGGAAAGGGTCCAGTGTGATGTTATACCCTCGATGCAGTGTCATTTTTGATAAAAAAAGCTGCCCAGAAACTAGAAGGAACACATAGGCTTAAACTCAACACTCGAGGTAATCCCCAAAGGAGATCTGAGCCTTGCATTAGGCCCCCAACAGCTAAGCCCACCAACTTCAAACCCATTGCTGAAGTTGCTAATGGTAAGTGGATAAAGCCTAACAAAGATAGACAACAAGGACAACAGAGGTGGAAGAACTTTGAGGTAAAGTGAGGATCTTCAGTTAGTTATCGAAAGGAGTTCCAATCTTCAAGAACGCCCATGTATCTGAGAATTACAAGGGAAAGAATCCTATGTCTTGATCACAGTGGAGACGGGAGCAGCGCAAGAGGAAAGCACTCAGGGAAAGCTCACTAAGGGACCAGGCGGAATCCAGTATTAATGCCCCTGTCGAGAATAAAGAAGGGCAGTCGAAGATGTCATACCCCCAATTTGTCTCACCTTCTCATTTTCTCACGCTAAAAGCTTGTGCAGATTTTTTTTTTATGGTTGTCTAAACTTGAGCCATAGTCTAGTAAGGTTGGAAAAATGGTGTCCTTTTGATAAAAGGAAGATGTATCTTCATAGCTTTACTTCGAGACAAGTGTGATTAATCAAACATTATGGTTAGGCCCATGACAAGATTTCAAATTTGTGCAAGGTGAAATGTCATTGTGACCAAAGTACCTGGTTAGTATTTGTCTTGGGTAACAAGTATGCCAAAATATAATGGGAGTTTGCTGAAAAGGAAGGACCCATTTCTTTTCTCGAGATGATGTGAACTTAGAGTTTTGTTTTTGGTTTAGAATGCAAGTCAGTTTAAAACCATGATTAAAGGTGCATGAGAGGCATATGGAAGTGAGTACAAAATGTGGAACCGTCTGTATGGATACTTTTTGATGAGTTCTACAAAATGGCCATTAGTTTAATCTATAAAAAAACAAGAAGTTATTCGAAGTTGATAAGCCATTATTTGGAAGAAATTCATAAGAAAACTATTTAACCAACAGATTGATGTCATACAAGATGTAAATAGGGATAAAATACATTGCCTTGAAGTGTTTACACAAAAATACTAAAAAAGCTACAAGAGTGCATTGTATTATTTGAAGTCAGCAGGAAGTCATTGCTCTGGACCTAAAGGAAGCCGTCGCCGCCAAAACTCTTTCATTTCATAAATCATGAATCATGTAATTCAAGCTACGCCATATCTCCCAAAAAAAATGAATAGCAGTAGACTAAACAAATGCAAAAGAAATGCTGCATAATCTTCATCGGTTGCTTCACCGTCAATTCCTAACGAGTTGGTTACTTGAGTTGTCAGAATATCATCATAAAGGATCAGACCATAACTTTGTCATGAAAAGCTGAAAATGAAATAAAAGCACAAAGTTCTTGATGATAATCATATGGATACCTCACAATTTCCGCGTAATCTCTATATTCAAACCTTGTGGCGCTTTCAAATCCTATCCCATGAAGCTCCGAAGCAAAGTACGGAAACCGCATACTAGCTTCCTCTTTCGTAAAGTCAATCGTGCAAATTTTAAGTTATTTCCTATCTTCTTGCACTCAAAATTGATGACGATACCAAGGCTGTGTAACAGGTGCAGATGATTAGTAGTATCTATTACCATTTATTCTCACTACAATCATTTAGAACAGCTTATGAAACTGCAAACTGAAGATGATGAAAAAATTACTTGAACTGATATCATACAAACTCATACCCCATTTTTCTTATGACGGCATGCAACTTCAACCTGCAAGCAAAGAAGGGTGAGATGCTGCGCATCTTTCAAAACAGTCTTCACCAACTAGAAGGCTTCACGTCAAAACCTGTGTGCATAAGCAGAAGTGAAGAGTCAAATGCAAACAAGTTCTGGATAGCATATTATTCATACATAAGGCATACTTTCAAGAATAGATTAAGACCATTGCAAATGATGTAGAAGTAGAACCAGGGGTGGAGATCTTACTAATAATGCTTTTACCAAGTCTGCAGTTATAAGTGAGCCAACAGTGGCATCAACAACCAAATTTGTGTACGAAACATCTGCTTCCCAACCCAAAAGTAGAAATGCTGCCAGAACCGAAGCTGAAGAAGGAGAAAATACAGAAAATTTTGCTTGCAAGATTAGCAGAGACTGTTGTCATGTGGTTATCTGATGAGAAATAATTTTGGGGTGTCTTGGAGGATAATTCAGCTCCTCTACTACCTTTTGTTCTGCATCAGCTGATACTTGATATGCACTTTACGGTTGAAATCGCACGGTTTGCGGGATATCCATCTCGACATGTTCATCAGATAGCATTAGCTATTATTGCTCGTGCCATCCGGACCTTCTCCGCTAGAGGCATAAACCCACAAAGTGCACTTCCCGCGGATGAGTAGTTTGTCGAAACTGCGAAGTCGGCGATAAACAAACTCTTGCTTGGGGCATCAGGGTCGGAGACATCTGATATTTATGAAAATCACATCATTGTTCATGACGAGGTTGTCTCAGATTCAGATACCGTTTCTTCTTTGTCTACGATGGACTCTATTGAATCTTTTGCTTCTGCTAGCATGGCAGAACTTGACAGCCCTTCTAACTTGTCTGATCCTGATATTTGAATTTTTCCTATAGCTTTAAAATAGAAAGATACAATCAGCATAAACAAACAAAAATTAAGAGGCTAAAAAAAATAGGACAGGAAGCTCAGCAAATGACAGCAGAGACACATTCACAAAAATGGCAAATACAGAGCAGTAGTAAGCAATTGTAGTACCACAGTCCTAACACAAGAATGGGAATATGACAGATTAGTAGGAGACCAAACCTAAAACCTAAGGGGCATAAAATTTCAGAGCTTCAAGAGTTGGTCTGCTAAACCTAATTGGATTGGACATATATAGAGCAACACTATTCACTCAAAGAGGGGAGAAGAAAAAAAAAACCTACCAGCCGCTAACCCTTCTTCCTCCTTCACCAACATCAACTATCCTCAAACCTCTGTTCAGAACTGAAAACAACCTCCATCTTCAGCAAGTTCTTCTCCTCTAACTCACAACCCTGCACTAACTTCATCTTCACCTACTTCCCCATTCAACTGTCATAAAAACAAAACACAATATTCAACCATCATAATCCAATAAAACTCACATAAAACCGAAAAAAAAGATAAAGATAGAGCTTATCTGTTTTGGTGTTGGCATTCTGTTTTCGGTATTGGCATTCTAGTGGTACCGGTCTAACAAAAGCTTTGCATCATCCAAACTCCTCATTGCTAGCACGGGAACCTGCCGGATTTGCTCCAACTCTGTAAGTATTCTATTCATTTGTTTTTTTGTCTTCATGAATCTTAAACTGTTGTTGCTTTGTTTCTTGGCTTCCTGGCGATGAGTTTGCGAGAGAGAAGAGAATAGCAATCACAATAAAACCTCCTGCATCAACCTTCACAACCATAAACATCGCTTGTTGCAGTAGTTTCAAGCGGTGGTTTTGATTTGAGTCTGATGTTCCAAACACTCGTTGAAGGATTCCGCAAATTTTCTCCGACTAAATCCACGCCCGAAACCCTCAAACAGAAGCCCGCTCCGTGAACTCCACTCTCCAACCATCAGCACTCACCAACCATTTTAACAACATCCACAACAACCCTCGCAAAACCACCCTCCATAACCGAAACCTACACGAACCCCATCCGGAAAACCCTCAACTTCCCCTAAAATCCTCTTCCAAACCTTAGAAATCGAACTTTGAATCTCAACTGTAACACATCCGAAGGCCCTTCAACACTTCATCAAACCCAGACGGAAAAATCCCCAGATTCATCTCCTCCGAACTACTTCCAAAACTCACCGTAAATACCCCCAAACCTTATCCACAAACTCAACAAATAAACTCCAAACACATCCCTGATTTTCGCTACCACCCCTTACCTTCGAACTAAGAAAAATAACCATAAACCGTGATACATCACCTTCATCACTTCCGCTTCAAATGACACCGTAGCCAACAACATCAGCTTGTATTTTGCAACAACAATGACTATCGTACTAGTTACAGCAAAAATAGCAACCCAAATCACCAACACCCCTTGAAACCATTCTCACTATCTACTCTTCACCATATTCTTCAATCACTACCCTGAAACTGAAACTTTTGTTTTACCTTAATCCTTCCTTCATCTACAAATCACCCAGCCTCCATACTTCTTAACCCACACATAACTCAAACATAACCACCAATAAAGCCAACAACATCACTAACCACATACCCCCTCAGTTTGTTTCTCTTCTACCACACAACAACCACTTTCGAATCTCAACTCAAAACACAAAACCACTGAATATCCAAATCTCAGCAACCACACATCTTCTGAAACTCATACCCTGTTTCACAAACCGCTCAAACTCGTCACCCTCCTTACTCCATTAACCACCCAACAAGCTCAACAAAACCCAGACAACCGCAAATACCTCTCAAACTACAAACTTCTGCAAAACCTGTTAAATATCCATAAACCATCACCCTTGTAATCTTCAGCCATTCCCCAAAACAGAATATCTTCAACCATCTTCCGTTAAAACCCCACTCGCAAATTCATTTCAAACTCTTCAGCGACCCATTTCCGAGAATCCCTTTTCCATCTCCAACTTTCACTTAATCGTCAACCACCCAAACATCCCCAATCTGTAACCCTCTTCTTCAAATCACCTTCACTCGAGCAACCCATAACCCTCTTTTACCCTCAAAACAACAACAGAGCTTGCCTATATCCTTCATCAACTCATCCACACCCTCATTGCCTCAATCAGTATACCACCGCCGCGAATATACCGAATTGGAATTAGAGAAATAGGCGAGGATTGAGAAACATAAACCCAGAGCGGAGATCAGAGATCTGACACGAACCTGTGGATCGATTGAGAGAGCGTTTGAGTTTCGTTTTGGATTAAAGAGAGATTCTGAGCAGAACTTGAACTTGATGTAAAACTTCACTCATCTTGTTGATTTAGGGATTCAGGATACGTGTCACTGGTAGGCTTCAGGGAATCCATCCGTTTCTTTATCCATATGTTCCTCTCTTGATTTTTACACCTACCGTGCCACACCAAAAAAAAAAAGACCTTTAGTTTTGTTTTTTTGTTTTTTTAAATAAAAATGTAAATATTATTTTTATTAGGTAAATACTTTAGTTATATATATTAGGTTTTTCTTAAGCTTTTTTTTTAAAATATATTAATTTAATTTTAGTTTTATTTAGAGTCACTTATATTTATATTTTTCTAAACTTTTTTATTCATAATTTCTTTTAGAATATCCTCTTCATATTTTAGTTAAATTCTATTTTTCATTTCTCATGAGGCTTTTCATTCAATTTCATCTTTTTTGGGTCGATGACGAAAGTTCCATAAATCGATTACTAAATCAATATATTGATAAGTATCGTCGGATCTGAGACCACCTCTTTTCTCTCCTCGCTTCTTGTCCCAACTCGATTCAAAAGCATTGACAAACCATCTTCAATATCCAATTATCTTTGTATTGAATTAAGAAGAGGGGATTAAGTGTAGACTTTCTTCCTCTCCGAGTGTTGGGATGCCCACTGTAGTGAGGGTGGTTTCGACACTCGTCTTTCAATACGAAGACGCTTCCCATCCATTTTCAAATCTCATCTCCTTAAAATCAATTCTTTGTATTGAATTAAAAAGAGAGGATTAGGTGTAGACCTCTTCTTCTTCGAGCGTTAGGATACCCACTGTAGTGAGGGTGGTTTCGACGCTCGTCTTTCAATACGAAGACGTTTCCATACCATCTCTCCTAAAACCTCGGTCTCGTACCGAGTCCATTTTCAAACCATAATAAATTGATTTCTCTTTGTATCGAATTAAAGAGATAAGATTGAGTGTAGACTTTTTCTTCTCCGAGTGTTGGGATGCCCACTGTAGTGAGGGTGGTCTCGATACTCGTCTTTCGATACGAAGGCGTGGCTTTATCCATAATCTCCCTTTCACGATTTCCTTCCGCAACCTTTCTCACCTAAAACCTCGGTCCCGCACCGAGTGCATTTTCAAATCATTTTCATAACAAAACTTGAATGGTCGTGGAGTGGTTAGGCGTAGGCCTTCTCCTATCCCGAGTGCTGACGTTTACCGTAGGGTTCTCTGTCGCAAAGCACTTACCATTCAAAACCAAAAACATCTTTAATAAGAGAACAAAGTTCTCTTCGCATTGAATTAAAGAGAGAGGATTAAGTGTAGTCTTCTTCCTCTCCGAGTGTTGGGATGCTCACTGTAGTGGGGGTGGTCTCGATACTCGTCTTTCAATACGACTCGTTCGCCACACCTTTTCATAACAAATTTTTTTTGAGATAATGAATTGGGTACTACCCGTAGGGGTTACTATCCGAGGACCTATCTCGCCCCCTAAAAACGATCCAATCAATCAAACGTGACATCTTGCCTCGCATGGCGAAGACCTAATCATTTCAAAAAGGATATGTTACGTCCGTTCTACCGCAAACAGGTAACACCTAAGTCTCCAACGAGCGAGCAACAATACACCTAAACTGCTAGAATGCGCGCGATAGCATCATCCATAAAAAAACATCAACAAACCGTAGGCCGAACTACGACTGCTCTGATTCTTTACTTTGTTCAAGTAAAGATACGTAGGCACAAAGGCCACAATCCTTGCCGAGCACATTACCCCATATATCTGTAGTTCCCCGAACTACGTCGACTCTGACTTTCTCACATCTATTGAGAATACGTAGGCATAGGACTGCGAAGTCCTACCGAGTCTGTTCTTTCTCTTTTTCCCCGTTCTCTCTTTCCTCCTAACTTTCCTGTTTCCAACCTTTCTTTTACCCCGTGGAACATTTTTTATAGCATAATATTTTAGCAATTAAATTCACACGTCGACAAACAAATGGTTCCCATCGAGTACGATGGATGCGAGGGGTGCTAATACCTTCCCCTTGCATAACCGGCTTCCGAACCCGTTCTTGGTTGCGAGACCATCTTATCCATTTCTTTCTTAAGGTTTTCTCGATATTTTCCTTTCCCCTCATGGGATAAATAAAGTTCGATGGCGACTCTTCTGTCTATCTTTTTCGCCTCCCCGTCGTTGCGCGATGCATTTTTCGAGTAGCGACAGCTGGCGACTCTGCTGGGGACGTTCTAGCGAGCCAAGCCTATTTTGTTTGTCGTGTTTGTGTTTTTACTTGTTTTATTTATTTATGCTTTATTCTCTAACTGTTGGGTTTATTTGGATGGTTTGTAAGCATAAAAGCTTTCTACCCGAGCTTTCGAGTATATACTAAGATAGGAGGTGGGTTCTTTCTGATTTGCGAGACTTAGGACTCGTTGAGTTGGATCGAATTCCACCGCTTAGATGAGACCCCATTGGAATGATTATGTCTTACGTGTAGCCGTAATGACGTCTTTATTTCCGACGTGGGAGTCCGTGACTCTGAGGACCTTTGTAGAACCTTATTCCAAAGGTTGCTAAGACATGACTCTGTGTTCATCCTTTGAAGGGATTACCGTCTTACGAGTAGTCGTTATGATGGAAAACTTTTGAGGGCTAGTGCATGGGACTTTGTTTAAAAGCCTTTGGGATGCCCCCTTACAAACCAATAGACAACCCACCCGATGGGAGAGATATTTTTTGTGTTGTTTTGCAGGGCCAGTGATCTTGATCTCGCTTTGTATTCTTTATCATGTGCATTCATAAAACATTGCATTACATATCATTTTTCGCATATCAAGGGACTTAAGAGACTGTGATTATCTCAGGTATTGGTGAATACAATGACTGACCAAAGAAAGAGAAGCACAAATTCCATCAAGTTCAGAGAACCAAAGTTGGAACTAATTCAAGACATTCTGATTGACGTACCAAAGGCTATCAAGATCAACTTTCAGGGGAAGTATGGGAAATTGCTTGATCTCCTCCATTCTAGGGTCGATACTTGGGCTTTGTTCGCTATGGCTCAGTTCTATGATGCACATCTCAGATGTTTCACTTTTCAAAACTATCAGTTGGCCCCTACTCTTGAGGAATATTCGCACATTTTGAACATCAAGATTAAGGATCAACCTATATACACAGGCTTGGAAGAAGAACCAAAACCTACTGCCATTGCTCTTACTCTACGTATGACCAAAGAGGAAGTCAAAGAGGGGCTAGCCAATAAAGGAGGGGTTCAAGGTTTTCCTTTGAAATTTCTACTAGATAAAGCTGCTCAGTACAAGACTATGGGAGATTGGGAAAGATTTGGTATTGTCGTTGCTCTAATGATCTATGGGATTGTCCTCTTTCCAAATATAGACAATTTCATAGACATAGCTACTATCATTCTCTTCATGCAAAGGAATCCCATTCCTACCCTCCTCGCTGATGTTTACCATTCTATTCATTGAAGAAGTGAAAAGAAGTCAGGAATGGTCCAATGCTGTTCTCATCTACTATTCAAATGGTATGCCTCTCATCTACCGAAGAAGGGACCATTCATAGAAAACAAGAAAAAACTGAAGTGGTCTCAACGCATTATGTCTCTAGAGGCCAATGATATTGCTTGGTACTTTCAGGAGTACTACGATGTGGAGATTATCTTTAGTTGTGGGGAATTCGGTAATGTGCCTCTAGTCAGTAGGGCTGGTTGTATCAACTACAACCCAGTCATGGCATTGCGCCAATTGGGCTATGCTATGGAAGATGAGCCCGAAGCAGAGAAAGTTCAGAGCTTTTTTTTACTTGCCACAACAGAAGATCCTGCTTTTGCCAGGAAGATTGCTAAGGCATGGGTTAAGATTCACACGAAGGGAAGGCAAGAGTTGAAGGCGAAGAATTGTGTGGCGAAGGAGCCATACAACCAGTGGTTGCTAGCCCGAGTGGCTGAAAGGTTGCTGCAATTTCCCTCAGAACCATCGATGCGAGAAGAACCTCCTGCTCCCACCCATGTATCTATGGAAGAGTACGAGAAACTGAAGCAAGTGGTAGAGAGGTTGACTAAAGAGAATCAGGACCTCGAAGCTGAAATTCACCGAGCGAATGTGGAAAATGGTCAGTACAAGAGGAAAGTAGAGTTTGAACAAGATCGGGCGGCTGAGAGCAGCAAGAAATTGAAGTTAGAAACAGACATGAGAGTCAAGTACCAGCAGGGTTTCGAAGGGGCTGATACATCATTGACGACTCTTCGACAACGCCTAAAAGAGACTAAGGCTTCTTGTGATAGAGCATGGCATTTCTTTGAACTAGCTTCTGCTGAGAAAAAGGAGACAAGAGAGAATCTTGAAGCTGATATTGGGAATCTCGAAAAGCAACTGAGAAACGCCTTGACCCTAGTAGAGGATGAACGAAGACTCAAGGAGGAAGCATTAAGGGCTTCATATGTCACTCCTGACATATGGAACAACAAATGTCAGGAATTAGAGACTGCCCAAGAAACAACTACTCTATGGAGGAATCGCTTCGACGACTTGCAAAGGGATAGTGCTCAGTGGCTCCAGAAGGAGGCTCAACTCAATGAATTGCTGGACACCCACGTGGATTCTATTTGCTATTACCAATCGACTCTAGACATGTGTCGTGCTAGGTATAACAATCTGGTGGAGCATTGCAACCTCATGATCCGTGATATTCCATGGAGGTTGGAAAGCGTAATTCAAGACTTGGAAGGAAATGATATCCCTCCTGCTATTCACCACTTTCTCCAGCTTTGCGATCAAATGGTTAGAAGATTCATGTTCGAAACGAAGAAGCTTGAAGAACGTCTCCAAAAGAGAGAGTTTTAGTTATTCAGTTATTTTCTTGTAGCATGACTTGTTAGTTTCGGCTTATTCAGCAATTGTCTGTATGAAATTTTCCTAAAATTAATGAAAGTTTGCTTTTTGGTCTAAATTGTGCACTTCTTTATTATTCAGTCATGATTCTATAATACCAATGATAATCACAAGCCTCGAAAGTCTCTCGAGCATTTTGCATACGTTTGCGCATTTTTCTTTTTTGCATTTCCTACAACCCGACCTTACACGCCGCTTACCCCTTTCAGAAAGAGTAAAGCAAGCTGACTTCACGACATCGGTATAACACAAGGAATAACCAGAAGAGAGTCATAGATCAGATAGAGCAAGACCAGGCTACTATGAGGAGCGAGATGCTAGGCATGAAAACACAGATGAATCAACTCATGGAGGTGATTCAGAACATGGCCAGGAGTCAAAAGGAGATGAGGCAAGCAGCAGAGAGGAGCGCTAATCAGACTTTGGCTGGTGCATTTCCCAATGCAAGCAGTACAATTCCAATTCCTGTTGAGGCCACCCCAACCCCTGTTGGGGCAATTCCTACTTCTGCCGGTGTCGTACCTATCAACACCGTCCCTCCACCAGTCGGTACTACTCAACCTCATGGCACTGTGATCCCAATACCAGTCCAGTATGATGAACATGAAGGCTTCTATGAGAATTCAGCTGAAGCATATGCACCCCAAACCGCTGAGTTGGAGAAAAAGTTCAAGGCCTTACAAGAGGTGGTAAGGGCACTGCAAGGCCCCGATGTTTTGGGACTGGATGCTGCTGAAATATGTCTTGTACCCGGAGTTAAAATACCTCCGAAGTTTGTAATTCCAACCTTCGAGAAATACAAGGGTAACAGTTGTCCTAAGACCCACATAAGGTCTTACTGTAGGAAGATGGCCGCCTATTCTGATGACGAGAAGCTGTTGATCCATTTCTTTCAAGATAGCTTAACAGAGGTGTCCCTAGAATGGTATATGCACCTTGAACGATCCAATGTGAGAAGCTGGAAAGAGTTAGCAGACGCTTTCGTGAAGCATTATCAGTATAATACTGACATGGCTCCGAATCGTATGCAGCTTCAGAATTTGACCCAGAAGCCGAATGAGTGTTTTAAAGACTTCGCACAAAGATGGAGGGGGGTAGCTGCAAGGGTACAACCTCCGTTGATGGAGAAAGAACTGACAGACCTATTCATGGGCACGCTACAAGGACCGATCTTTGAGCGGTTAGCATCCACAACCTCCAAGGTGTTTTCTGAACTTGTCATGGCTGGAGAGAGATTAGAGAGTTTCATGAAGGAGGGAAAAATTCATAATGCAGGCGGATCTGCAAGTAGGGTCAAGAAGCCCTATCAGGGTTTCGTTAAGAAAAGGGAAGGCGAAGCTAGTGCTGTGTTCACCAATAGAGGGAGAACTCACCAAGGTTATCACCACATTGCTGCCATTGCTCCACAGCAACCACTTTCCATTCCGGCAAATCAGCCTGCGACTCAGCAAAATCGACAACAACAACCCTATCAACCAAGACAAAATCAGTATCAAGGGCAGAGAAAACCAGAAAGAAGGCTTGATCCAATTCCATCCACCTACGCCAAATTGCTTCCGTTCTTGTTGAAAGGAGGTCTCGTTCAACTTAGGGAAATGAAAGATCCTCCGGCTGTTCTCCCCTACGGTTACGACGTGAATGCGAGATGTGAATTCCACTCTGGCGCCCCAGGCCATAGCATTGAGAATTGTAAGGCTTTAAAATACATTGTGCAAAATCTTATCGATTCAAAAGCGATAAACTTTACCCGAAATACTCCGAACATCAAGTCTAATCCAATGCCACCTCACCACTCAACAAACATGATTGAAGGCTCTAAGGGGATCCGATTAATTTCGGATATTGAGAAATTGAGGACCCCACTTTCCACTATTAAGGAGCAACTCTTGTTGAAAAACATTTACCCAGGATGTTCAACTAATTGCCATGTTTGCATGGACGGATCTCAAGGATGCACTGAGCTGAAGAAAGGCATACAAAGCCTAATTGATCAGGGTGTATTAGTAGCAGAACAACTATCAAAGATTGAGGAAGTTGCTACTCTTGAAATTCCGTTCGAAACATTGGAGATACCATATGATGATGGATATGAGCTTTGGATTCCATTTGACAATTCGACTCGCACACCATTGACCATACCGTGCGATGAGGAGGAATGGGACAACATGTATGAACATACTTCTATCCCATTGCCGATCCCGTATGATCCAGTTGAAATACCTATGTCTCCACCATCAATGAACCAGCTTGTCATTTCGGCCCCAACTCCGTTTCCATACGAGAGCACGAAAGCTGTACCTTGGTTATACGATGAAACTGTTTTTCTCAATGGACAGAAGGTGGTAGAAGAAGATGTATTGGAAGAAAAGAAGACTGTAGAGAACATCGTGGGAACCGGAGGCGTCACTAGAAGTGGTCGAATCTTCGCTCCAACTGCACCTCCTGTCAACAGCAGTGACAATACAAGGAAAGGTACTGCCGTACCGAGCACAAATGAACAGGGGCAGTCATCTAAACAGAAAGGCGTCCCAAATGATGAAGCAGAGGAGTTTCTAAGAATCATTCAGAAAAGCGATTACAAAGTGATTGACCAGCTCAATCAGACACCCTCGAAGATATCCATGCTGTCATTGTTAATGTGTTCAAAGGCCCATCAAGAAGCACTGCTAAAATTCTTGAAGGCAGCTCATGGGCCAGAGGAGATATCAGTAGTACAGTTTGAAGAAGTGGTGGGAAATATTGCATCAGGTCATATTTTGAGCTTTAACGATAGTGAATTACCTCCCGAAGGTAAAAATCATAACAAGGCCTTGCACATTACTATCGAATGTGTGGATGTTGTATTCTCTAGGGTGCTCGTCGACTCTGGATCATCGTTGAATGTGTTACCAAAAAGCTCGTTGTGTAAGCTGTCAATTGAAGGACTTGTGATGAAGCCAAGTCAAACTATTGTAAAAGCTTTTGATGGAGCTAAGAGAACTGTGGTAGGCGAGGTTGATCTCCCGATCAAGATTGGACCTCATACTTTCATCATTACATTTTACGTAATGGATATATACCCCGCTTACAGTTGCCTTCTTGGTCGTCCGTGGATTCATTCCGCAGGCGCTGTAACTTCAACCTTGCATCAAAAGATCAAATTTATGATTAACAATCAGATGGTCATCATTGAGGGTGAGGAAGATGTTCTTGTGAGCCATCTTGCTTCTTTCCGCTATGTGGAAGTAGGAAATGAAGTGCATGAGACACCGTTTCAAGCTTTTGAAGTGATCAATGTTGAAATGATTTACGAAAAGCCAGCATCTTCAATAGTGACTTAGAAGGACGCGAGGACGGTGATAGAGGAAGGACATCCGCGAGGATGGGGCAGGGTGTTGGAATTGCCCGTCAACAAAAATGGAGCTGGTCTAGGCTACAAGCAGAAGAATGCAACTGATAAGGGCAAAGAGCTTGCAACTCCGTTGGTTTTTACTAGTGGAGGCCACCTTGTCGATGGTCAAGTCATGTTTTTGGAAACTGAAGCCGAAGATCATGAAGAGCTGTGTATGGTGTATCCTAGGGCGCCTAATCAAACTTTGAACAATTGGAGAGTCGTCGAAATCCCCGAAGTTACTCTAGTAGACGAGTAATTCCCTTTTATTTTATCTAAAAAAAAATCATATGCTCTGCCCAAGGCATATGGATCATGTTGTAGGGCCTTTTGCTTTTAAAGCACAACTTATCATCAATAAACAAACTTTCGCATCCAATTACGCTCTCTTTCTTTCATTTTTACTTTTTGCACATAAAATTATCTTTGAAAGACAATGTTTTGTTTTATTTTCCTTTTTTCTGTCAACCTTTTCTAAAAATAAAAAAAAAATAATAAAGCATGAAGTCATCCATTCGTGCAGATCTTCCCTTGCTCCTGTCAATAACGACCCCGCTATGGTCCAATATGACTTTGATAACCCGATCTACCAAGCCGACGAAGACTGCGAGGAAGATTGTGATCTCCCAGAAGAGCTAGCTAGACTATTGAAGCAGGAGCCAAAGGTCATTCATCCCTACCAAGAAGAGGTCGAAGTCATCAACATGGGAACTGAAGAGGATGCCAAAGAAATCAAGATAGGCGCAGCTTTGGAGTCAGAGATTAAGTCAAAACTGATAATATTGCTTCGAGAGTATGTTGACGTATTTGCTTGGTCTTACAAAGATATGCCCGGTCTAGATGAAGAGATTGTGATGCACAAACTACCTCTCAAGGAAGGCTGCCCGCCGGTGAAGCAAAAGTTGAGGAGAACAAAGCCAGAGATGTCCTTCAAGATCAAAGAGGAAGTGCAAAAGCAATTAGACGCTGGTTTTCTGGCAGTATCCAACTATCCACAATGGATAGCGAATATTGTCCCAGTACCTAAAAAGGATGGGAAGGTGCGAATGTCTGTAGATTATAGAGACCTTAATAGAGCGAGTCCGAAAGATGACTTCCCTTTGCCACACATTGATATGCTAGTAGACAACACGGACCAGTTTTCCGTCTTCTCATTTATGGATGGCTTTTCTGGATATAACCAGATTAAGATGGCGCCCGAAGATATGGAAAAGACGACTTTCATCACTCCATGGGGAACTTTCTGTTACAAGGTCATGCCGTTTGGGCTTAAGAACGCAGGCGCAACATATCAGCGAGCAATGGTCACTCTTTTCCATGACATGATACATAAAGAGATTGAGTGTTATGTAGACGATATGATTGCGAAATCCCAGACTGAGGAAGAGCACCTCATCCACTTGGAAAAGCTATTCGCCCGATTAAGGAAATTCCAGCTGAGACTAAATCCCAACAAATGCACTTTTGGTGTAAGATCTGGTAAACTGCTAGGTTTTATTGTGAGCCAAAAAGGGATTGAAGTCGATCCAGATAAGGTCAAAGTTATCCAAGAGATGCCGGTACCCAAAACTGAAAAAGAAGTCCGAGGGTTCCTTGGGAGGTTGAACTATATCGCCAGGTTCATATCTCATCTGACGGCCACTTGTGAGCCCATCTTCAAGTTACTTCGAAAGGATCAAGCTGTGGTATGGAACGATAATTGTCAGAAAGCCTTTGAGAAAATAAAGGAATACTTACAAGAACCGCCGATCTTGATGCCTCCAGTACCCGAACGACCCCTGATCATGTACCTGACTGTGCTAGAGGGATCCATGGGATGCGTGTTGGGACAACATGATGAAACCGGCAGGAAAGAGCATGCAATTTATTACCTCAGCAAGAAGTTTAACGACTGTGAAACAAGATATTCAATGCTCGAGAAGACATGTTGCGCATTGGCTTGGGCAGCAAAACGCTTGAGACAATATATGCTCACCCATACGACTTTGTTGATCTCCAAGATGGATCCTGTCAAATACATATTCGAGAAGCCCGCTCTCACCGGCCGAGTAGCTCGTTGGCAAATGGTGTTAACAGAGTATGACATCTAGTATGTTACGCAGAAAGCCATCAAAGGAAGTGTGCTCTCTGAATACCTTGCCCACCAACCTATGGACAACTACCAGTCCGTGCGCTTCGATTTCCCCGACGAAGACGTCATGTTTGCCAGAGATTATGCCACGCCAGGCCCAGATGATGGACCCGAACCAGGATCACGATGGACGCTCGTGTTCGATGGTGCGGAAAATGCCAAAGGTTGTGGAATTGGGGCAATCATCACTTCTCCAACTGGCTTTCACTTGCCATTCACCGCCAGATTATGCTTCGAATGTACTAACAACATGGCCGAATATGAAGCTTGTATTTTCGGAATTGAGGCTGCCATTGATAATAGAATCAAGATTCTAGAAGTCTATGGAGATTCCGCGCTTGTCATATGCCAGATTAAAGGGGAGTATGAAACACTGGACCTCAAGTTAATTCCTTACAAAGATCATGTCTTGAAGTTAATCCCGTACTTTGATGAAATCACTTTTCATCACATTCCCAGAGGAGAAAATCAGTTGGCTGACGCTCTAGCAACACTAGCATCTATGTTTCAGGTCAAGTGGAAGAATGAGGCGCCATCCATCCGCTTGGAATATTTGGACGAGCCCGCTTATTGCCTAGCGGTCGATGTGGAGGAAACTAAAATTGATGATCATCCTTGGTTCTATGACATCAAGCGATATCTAGAGACACAAGAATATCCAAAAGGCATAACTATCACTGACAAGAAGTATCTCAGAAAGCTCTCCTCAAAGTTCTTCCTCAGTGGTGACGTGTTATACAAGCGAAATTACGATTCGGTTTTACTCAGATGCGTGGATAAACACGAAGCAGAACGTATCATAAATGAAATGCATGAAGGATCTTTTGGGACACATGCTAGTGGTCATACTATGATTAAAAAGATTTTGAGGGCGGGATACTATTGGATGACGATGGAAACGAATTGTTGTCTCCATGTCCAGTCATGCCACAAGTGCCAAATTTACGCAGACAAGGTCCACACTTCACCACTCCCTCTGAATGTTTTGACTTCGCCTTGGCCTTTCGCTATGTGGGGTATAGATGTAATCGGACGCATCGAGCCAACCGCTTCAAATGGGCACCGTTTTATCTTAGTGGCCATCGATTACTTTACCAAATGGGTAGAAGCCGCGTCCTATGCCAATGTCACTAAGCAAGTGGTGACTCGCTTCATCAAGAAAGAGATTATTTGTCGATATGGAATCCCGAACAAGATCATTACAGACAACGGTTCAAACCTCAACAATAAGATGATGAAAGAGTTGTGTAAAAACTTCAAAATTGAACACCACAATTCAACACCTTATCGCCCTAAAATGAATGGAGCTGTTGAGGCGGCAAATAAGAACATTAAGAAAATCGTCCAGAAGATGGTGAAGACTTACAAAGACTGGCACGAGATGTTTCCATTTGCGTTGCATGGCTACCGCACCTCAGTGCGTACTTCCACAGGGGCAACCCCGTTTTCTCTCGTATATGGCATGGAAGCAGTATTGCCCATTGAAGTAGAGATTCCCTCCTTAAGGATTTTGGCAGACGTCAAGCTAGATGAGGCCGAATGGATACAAGCCAGACTCGACCAACTTAATCTCATCGACGAGAAGTGCATGACGGCCATCTGTCATGGACAGTTATACCAAAAACGATTGAAGAAGGCTTTTGATAAGAAGGTTCGCCCACGACACATCCAAGCAGGAGATTTGGTACTGAGGAAAATTCAACCAACTCACGTCGATCCAAGGGGAAAATGGGCACCAAACTATGAGGGTCTGTATATAGTAAAGAAAGTTTTCTCCGGAGGAGCCTTGATCCTTTCAACCATGGATGGTGACGATCTCTCATCCCCTGTGAATGCGGATGCAGTTAAAAAATATTATGCTTAAAAGATAGGCCCGGTGGACCCAAAAAGAAAATCCACGCAAAAATGGGCGTCCTGGTGGACCATGAAAATGGTTCAGGAAAAATTAGGGACTAGAAGTAAAAAAAAAAAGAAAGTATCCTGATAGGCTGAAAACCTGAAAGGGCGGCCTAGGAAAAAGTTAGGGATTCGAAAAGGCAGAACTGCATCTTGAAAAGACGTGTGAATTATCCTCCATAACCATCAAGCTCTCGGCTGAGAAAGATCAATTCGATCGTGGCGCTCAAAAGCAAGGCATGAAGGGTCTTCAGAGACATATGGGCCATAGCGGATTTGAAACTTGGCAGGGACCATTTTCAACATTGTCTTAGTCTTTATTTTCTCTTTTAAAAGCAGTTACCTCTTTTAGGAATTGCCTCTTTTTGTAATTTTCCCATTTATGGGTTTTCATCAATAAAATTACTTTCATCAAAGCTTTTTCTGTTTTTATTTACCCTTTGGTTGCAAGTTTCATTTATTTGATGATGGGTTTTGCATATAATGACATTATGGTAAATTAGATTAAGGGATGACTTACCCTCTTAGGGTAACTAAAGGGTGACCATGACTCTAAGGAGTACGCAGGAACATCATTCTAAATCTTGTAACGACTTGACTGACAAGGTCGTCAAACCCGGCAGAGCAGGCCTCGAGTTAACGATATCAGCACCTCCAGGTTTTATTACATCAGGAAAGGATGATGTCGGGAAGTCAGGCTTATCCTTCACTTTCCACCACCAAAGTCCGCCGTGTCGGCACCTGCATTTCCATTACCATCTGCAATCCTATACATCATACGCATCGCATTCGGCTTCATAAGCATCTTGCATCATATGCATATCCAATAGCATGTCATATCTCCCCAGCTCTTGCATCTCCGTGCATCAGCATTTGCATTTCCATTTCCATTTATGAAACATCTGTATCATTCAGCATTAGCATGTGCGAGATCAGATCCGAGATCAATCTTGAAGAGTCCCAAGATCATCATCAGCCCAGTCAGGGGCACCTTTTCAAGACCATGGGTGTGTCACATGATGTATTGCAACCTCGTGGTTAATCAAGATCTTCAAATCAAACATTCAGCCCAGACAGGGGCATCTCCAATAAATTCATGGGCGTTCCCCTGTGAGTTATCTCCAGCAGACTTCAACGATAAGTGGCAATCTCTTCAGAGAAGCTTATCCATCTTCAGCGATAAGTGGCAATCTCTTCAGAGAAGCTTATCCATCTTCAGCGATAAGTGGCAATCTCTTCAGAGAAGCTTATCCATCTTCAGTGATAAGTGGCAATCTCTTCAGAGAAGCTTATCCATCTTCAGCGATAAGTGGCAATCTCTTCAGAGAAGCTTATACATCTTCAGCGATAAGCGGCAATCTCTTCAGAGAAGCTTATCTATCTTCAGCGATAAGTGGCAATCTCTTCAGAGAAGCTTATCCATCTTCAGCGATAAGTGGCAATCTCTTCAGAGAAGCTTATCCATCTTCAGCGATAAGTGGCAATCTCTTCAGAGAAGCTTATACATCTTTAGCGATAAGTGGCAATCTCTTCAGAGAAGCTTATCCATCTTCAGCGATAAACGGCAATCTCTTTAGAGAAGCTTATCCATCTTCAGCGATAAGTGGCAATCTCTTCAGAGAAGCTTATCCATCTTCAGCGATAAGTGGCAATCTCTTCAGAGAAGCTTATACATCTTCAGTGATAAGTGGCAATCTCTTCAGAGAAGCTTATCCATATTCAGCGATAAGTGGCAATCTCTTCAGAGAAGCGTATCTCTTACATCCTTTTGAGTAACGGTTTTGTTCGTGTTTCACTTCTCAAACTTTTGTTACCTCTTTTTCGGACAAATTCGGGGTTTTCTTCATATCTAATTGACTTCTACCTCGTAAGAAAGGACGTTGTAGCAGTTCATCTTACTCAATCTAAGCCACTAAGATAGGGGCATCTGTCATACCCCCAATTTGTCTCACCTTCTCATTTTCTCACGCTAAAAGCTTGTGCAGATTTTTTTTTATGGTTGTCTAAACTTGAGCCATAGTCTAGTAAGGTTGGAAAAATGGTGTCCTTTTGATAAAAGGAAGATGTATCTTCATAGCTTTACTTCGAGACAAGTGTGATTGATCAAACATTATGGTTAGGCCCATGACAAGATTTCAAATTTGTGCAAGGTGAAATGTCATTGTGACCAAAGTACCTGGTTAGTATTTGTCTTGGGTAACAAGTATGCCAAAATATAATGGGAGTTTGCTGAAAAGGAAGGACCCATTTCTTTTCTCGAGATGATGTGAACTTAGAGTTTTGTTTTTGGTTTAGAATGCAAGTCAGTTTAAAACCATGATTAAAGGTGCATGAGAGGCATATGGAAGTGAGTACAAAATGTGGAACCGTCTGTATGGATACTTTTTGATGAGTTCTACAAAATGGCCATTAGTTTAATCTTAAAAAAAAACAAGAAGTTATTCGAAGTTGATAAGCCATTATTTGGAAGAAATTCATAAGAAAACTATTTAATCAACAGATTGATGTCATACAAGATGTAAATAGGGATAAAATACATTGCCTTGAAGTGTTTACACAAAAATACTAAAAAGGCTACAAGAGTGCATTGTATTATTTGAAGTCAGCAGGAAGTCGTTGCTCTGGACCTAAAGGAAGCCGTCGCCGGCAAAACTCTTTCATTTCATAAATCATGAATCATGTAATTCAAGCTACGCCATATCTCCCAAAAAAAATGAATAGCAGTAGACTAAACAAATGCAAAAGAAATGCTGCATAATCTTCATCGGTTGCTTCACCGTCAATTCCTAACGAGTTGGTTACCTGAGTTGTCAGAATATCATCATAAAGGATCAGACCATAACATTGTCATGAAAAGCTGAAAATGAAATAAAAGCACAAAGTTCTTGATGATAATCATATGGATACCTCGCAATTTCCGCGTAATCTCTATATTCAAACCTTGTGGCGCTTTCAAATCCTATCCCTTGAAGCTCCGAAGCAAAGTACGGAAACCGCATACTAGCTTCCTCTTTCGTAAAGTCAATCGTGCAAATTTTAAGTTATTTTCTATCTTCTTGCACTCAAAATTGATGACGATACCAAGGCTGTGTAACAGGTGCAGATGATTAGTAGTATCTATTACCATTTATTCTCACTACAATCATTTAGAACATCTTATGAAACTGCAAACTGAAGATGATGAAAAAATTACTTGAACTGATATCATACAAACTCATACCCCATTTTTCTTATGACGGCATGCAACTTCAACCTGCAAGCGAAGAAGGGTGAGATGCTGCGCATCTTTCAAAACAGTCTTCACCAACTAGAAGGCTTCACGTCAAAACCTGTGTGCATAAGCAGAAGTGAAGAGTCAAATGCAAACAAGTTATGGATAGCATATTATTCATACATAAGGCATACTTTCAAGAATAGATTAAGACCATTGCAAATGATGTAGAAGTAGAACCAGGGGTGGAGATCTTACTAATAATGCTTTTACCAAGTTTGCAGTTATAAGTGAGCCAGCAGTGGCATTAACAACCAAATTTGTGTACGAAACATCTGCTTCCCAACCCAAAAGTAGAAACGCTGCCAGAACCGAAGCTGAAGAAGGAGAAAATACAGAAAATTTTGCTTGCAAGATTAGCAGAGACTGTTGTCATGTGGTTATCTGATGAGCAATAATTTTGGGGTGTCTTGGAGGATAATTCAGCTCCTCTACTACCTTTTGGTCTGCATCAGCTGATACTTGATATGCACTTTACGGTTGAAATCACACGGTTTGCGGGATATCCATCTCGACATGTTCATCAGATAGCATTAGCTATTATTGCTCGTGCCATCCGGACCTTCTCCGCTAGAGGCATAAACCCACAAAGTGCACTTCCCGCGGATGAGTAGTTTGTCGAAACTGCGAAGTCGGCGATAAACAAACTCTTGCTTGGGGCATCAGGGTCGGAGACATCTGATATTGATGAAAATCACATCATTGTTCATGACGAGGTTGTCTCAGATTCAGATACCGTTTCTTCTTTGTCTACGATGGACTCTATTGAATCTTTTGCTTCTGCTAGCATGGCAGAACTTGACAGCCCTTCTAACTTGTCTGATCCTGATATTTGAATTTTTCCTATAGCTTTAAAATAGAAAGATACAATCAGCATAAACAAACAAAAATTAAGAGGCTAAAAAAAATAGGACAGGAAGCTCAGCAAATGACAGCAGAGACACATTCACAAAAATGGCAAATACAGAGCAGTAGCAAGCAATTGTAGTACCACAGTCCTAACACAAGAATGGGAATATGACAGATTAGTAGGAGACCAAACCTAAAACCTAAGGGGCATAAAATTTCAGAGCTTCAAGAGTTGGTCTGCTAAACCTAATTGGATTGGACATATATAGAGCAACACTATTCACTCAAAGAGGGGAGAAGAAAAAAAAAACCTACCAGCCGCTAACCCTTCTTCCTCCTTCACCAACATCAACTATCCTCAAACCTCTGTTCAGAACTGAAAACAACCTCCATCTTCAGCAAGTTCTTCTCCTCTAACTCACAACCCTGCACTAACTTCATCTTCACCTACTTCCCCATTCAACTGTCATAAAAACAAAACACAATATTCAACCATCATAATCCAATAAAACTCACATAAAACCGAAAAAAAAGATAAAGATAGAGCTTATCTGTTTCGGTGTTGGCATTCTGTTTTCGGTATTGGCATTCTAGTGGTACCGGTCTAACAAAAGCTTTGCATCATCCAAACTCCTCATTGCTAGCACGGGAACCTGCCGGATTTGCTCCAACTCTGTAAGTATTCTATTCATTTGTTTTTCTGTCTTCATGAATCTTAAACTGTTGTTGCTTTGTTTCTTGGCTTCCTGGAAATGAGTTTGCGAGAGAGAAGAGAATAGCAATCACAATAAAACCTCCTGCATCAACCTTCACAACCATAAACATCGCTTGTTGCAGTAGTTTCAAGCGGTGGTTTTGATTTGAGTCTGATGTTCCAAACACTCGTTGAAGGATTCCGCAAATTTTCTCCGACTAAATCCACGCCCGAAACCCTCAAACAGAAGCCCGCTCCGTGAACTCCACTCTCCAACCATCAGCACTCACCAACCATTTTAACAACATCCACAACAACCCTCGCAAAACCACCCTCCATAACTGAAACCTACACGAACCCCATCCGGAAAACCCTCAACTTCCCCTAAAATCCTCTTCCAAACCTTAGAAATCGAACTTTGAATCTCAACTGTAACACATCCGAAGGCCCTTCAACACTTCATCAAACCCAGACGGAAAAATCCCCAGATTCATCTCCTCCGAACTACTTCCAAAACTCACCGTAAATACCCCCAAACCTTATCCACAAACTCAACAAATAAACTCCAAACACATCTCTGATTTTCGCTACCACCCCTTACCTTCGAACTAAGAAAAATAACCATAAACCGTGATACATCACCTTCATCACTTCCGCTTCAAATGACACCGTAGCCAACAACATCAGCTTGTATTTTGCAACAACAATGACTATCGTACTAGTTACAGCAAAAATAGCAACCCAAATCACCAACACCCCTTGAAACCATTCTCACTATCTACTCTTCACCATATTCTTCAATCACTACCCTGAAACTGAAACTTTTGTTTTACCTTAATCCTTCCTTCATCTACAAATCACCCAGCCTCCATACTTCTTAACCCACACATAACTCAAACATAACCACCAATAAAGCCAACAACATCACTAACCACATACCCCCTCAGTTTGTTTCTCTTCTACCACACAACAACCACTTTCGAATCTCAACTCAAAACACAAAACCACTGAATATCCAAATCTCAGCAACCACACATCTTCTGAAACTCATACCCTGTTTCACAAACCGCTCAAACTCGTCACCCTCCTTACTCCATTAACCACCCAACAAGCTCAACAAAACCCAGACAACCGCAAATACCTCTCAAACTACAAACTTCTGCAAAACCTGTTAAATATCCATAAACCATCACCCTTGTAATCTTCAGCCATTCCCCAAAACAGAATATCTTCAACCATCTTCCGTTAAAACCCCACTCGCAAATTCATTTCAAACTCTTCAGCGACCCATTTCCGAGAATCCCTTTTCCATCTCCAACTTTCACTTAATCGTCAACCACCCAAACATCCCCAATCTGTAACCCTCTTCTTCAAATCACCTTCACTCGAGCAACCCATAGCCCTCTTTTACCCTCAAAACAACAACAGAGCTCGCCTATATCCTTCATCAACTCATCCACACCCTCATTGCCTCAATCAGTATACCACCGCCGCGAATATACCGAATTGGAATTAGAGAAATAGGCGAGGATTGAGAAACATAAACCCAGAGCGGAGATCAGAGATCTGACACGAACCTGTGGATCGATTGAGAGAGCGTTTGAGTTTTGTTTTGGATTAAAGAGAGATTCTGAGCGGAACTTGAACTTGATGTAAAACTTCACTCATCTTGTTGATTTAGGGATTCAGGATACGTGTCACTGGTAGGCTTCAGGGAATCCATCCGTTTCTTTATCCATATGTTCCTCTCTTGATTTTTACACCTACCGTGCCACACCAAAAAAAAAAAGACCTTTAGTTTTGTTTTTTTGTTTTTTTAAATAAAAATGTAAATATTATTTTTATTAGGTAAATACTTTAGTTATATATATTAGGTTTTTCTTAAGCTTTTTTTTTAAATATATTAATTTAATTTTAGTTTTATTTAGAGTCACTTATATTTATATTTTTCTAAACTTTTTTATTCATAATTTCTTTTAGAATATCCTCTTCATATTTTAGTTAAATTCTATTTTTCATTTCTCATGAGGCTTTTCATTCAATTTCATCTTTTTTGGGTCGATGACGAAAGTTCCATAAATCGATTACTAAATCAATATATTGATAAGTATCGTCGGATCTGAGACCACCTCTTTTCTCTCCTCGCTTCTTGTCCCAACTCGATTCAAAAGCATTGATAAACCATCTTCAATATCCAATTATCTTTGTATTGAATTAAAAAGAGGGGATTAAGTGTAGACTTTCTTCCTCTCCGAGTGTTGGGATGCCCACTGTAGTGAGGGTGGTTTCGACACTCGTCTTTCAATACGAAGACGCTTCCCATCCATTTTCAAATCTCATCTCCTTAAAATCAATTCTTTGTATTGAATTAAAAAGAGAGGATTAGGTGTAGACCTCTTCTTCTTCGAGCGTTGGGATACCCACTGTAGTGAGGGTGGTTTCGACGTTCGTCTTTCAATACGAAGACGTTTCCATACCATCTCTCCTAAAACCTCGGTCTCGTACCGAGTCCATTTTCAAACCATAATAAATTGATTTCTCTTTGTATCGAATTAAAGAGAGAAGATTGGGTGTAGACTTTTTCTTCTCTGAGTGTTGGGATGCCCACTGTAGTGAAGGTGGTCTCGATACTCGTCTTTCGATACGAAGGCGTGGCTTTATCCATCATCTCCCTTTCACGATTTCCTTCCGCAACCTTTCTCACCTAAAACCTCGGTCCCGCACCGAGTGCATTTTCAAATCATTTTCATAACAAAACTTGAATGGTCGTGGAGTGGTTAGGCGTAGGCCTTCTCCTATCCCGAGTGCTGACGTTTACCGTAGGGTTCTCTGTCGCAAAGCACTTACCATTCAAAACCAAAAACATCTTTAATAAGAGAACGAAGTTCTCTTCGCATTAAATTAAAGAGAGAGGATTAAGTGTAGTCTTCTTCCTCTCCGAGTGTTGGGATGCTCACTGTAGTGGGGGTGGTCTCGATACTCGTCTTTCAATACGAAGACGCCTCGTTCGCCACACCTTTTCATAATAAATTTTTTTTGAGATAATGAATTGGGTACTACCCGTAGGGGTTACTATCCGAGGACCTATCTCGCCCCCTAAAAACGATCCAATCAATCAAACGTGACATCTTGCCTCGCATGGCAAAGACCTAATCATTTCAAAAAGGATATGTTACGTCTGTTCTACCGCAAACAGGTAACGCCTAAGTCTCCAACGAGCGAGCAGCAATACACCTAAACTGCTAGAATGCGCGCGATAGCATCATCCATAAAAAAACATCAACAAACCGTAGGCCGAACTACGGCTGCTCTGATTCTTTACTTTGTTCAAGTAAAGATACGTAGGCACAAGGGCCACAATCCTTGCCGAGAACATTACCCCATATATCTGTAGTTCCCCGAACTACGTCGACTCTGACTTTCTCACAACTATTGAGAATACGTAGGCATAGGACTGCGAAGTCCTACCGAGTCTGTTCTTTCTCTTTTTCCCTGTTCTCTCTTTCCTCCTAACTTTCCTGTTTCCAACCTTTCTTTTACCCCGTGGAACATTTTTTATAGCATAATATTTTAGCAATTAAATTCACACGTCGACAAACAAATGGTTCCCATCGAGTACGATGGATGCGAGGGGTGCTAATACCTTCCCCTCGCATAACCGGCTTCCGAACCCGTTCTTGGTTGCGAGACCATCTTATCCATTTCTTTCTTAAGGTTTTCTCGATATTTTCCTTTCCCCTCATGGGATAAATAAAGTTCGATGGCGACTCTTCTGTCTATCTTTTTCGCCTCCCCGTCGTTGCGCGATGCATTTTTTTAGTAGCGACAGAAGACATTTAAAAAAGTACCTGTAGGACGCAGATTGTTTCCTGCCCAGGCCGAAGAGCAGAGAAAACCAGTTGGAGTCGACGATGAAATAACTGATAATTTTGATTCCGACTCCGACGTTTCGTTAAAATTATTGGTTAGCGTAATGTCGGTAATGCTAAGGGAGTTCAATAGAATATCCGTATTCGAAAATCTGGATACTTACACAGATTGGGAGATGGCGGCACACAAACCTGTGTGCTACTATGTTATGAATAACGGTTGTGTCGAAGAATAAAATGCATTCTTCGAACGACCCACAAAGGCAATGAAAAACCATTTAAAGCCTCTTTGCATCACAACAAAGGTGGAAAAGGTCCCAATTAGTAAAATTCTGGTGGATTGTGGCGCAACAGTGAACCTGATGCCACATTTCTTATTGAATAAAATTGGCAAAGATGATACTGATACAAAACCATACAACATGGTTTTGTCGAACTACGAAGGCAAAGTAGGTTCGACCATGGGAGTCATACAGGTAGACGTCACAATCTGAACCATCACTCGCCCAACCGTCTTCATGGTGGTAGAAACAACAGCCAACTATAATTTGTTACTTGGGCGGGAATGGATCCATGGCATTGGGGCTGTTCCATCTTCAATGCATCAAAGGATTGTCATATGGAGACCAAATGGCATCGTGGAAAATATCGAAGCCGACCAAGGATATTTTAAGGCACCCATAAACCATGTTGACCGAAGGCAATTTTGTCGCAACTGCGAAAAACACCCGGCGGAAAACAGAAGAGTCGCCACCTTTCGTTATTTATCTCACAGAGAGGGAAAGGAAACGATCGGAAAAACCTGACGAAAAGGGAAAGACATGGTCATCACAACCAAGTCCTGGATTCGGGAGTCGGTTACGCAAGGGGAAGGTATTAGCACCCCTCACGTCCGTCGTACTCGACGGGATCTACGCTTGTTGTCTATATAAGGGTGTGTTTAAACTATTTACGCTACATGCTTGCAGGACAAAAAGAAAAGAAAGAGACTCGGCAGAGCATCGGCGCTCTGTGCCTTCGTATTCCCTCGTGCAATGGGAAAGTCAGAGTCAACATAGTTCGGCTAACTACGGGAGAGAAGGGGGGAAGATTGCTCGCCAAGACATCGCGTCTTGTGCCTACGTACTTTTATCTGGTATGAAAGATCAGAGTAAACATAGTTCGGAAGGACACGAAACCACGTGTTGATTAAGTGTTTTAATCGAGTAGAGTTAAACATCTGTTCTAGCAGTTAGGGACTAAGCCTGTTTGCGGTAGAACCGAAGCTTAACAATACTCTTTTCGGAAAAAGTTTCCGATTAATCCCGAAGGAAAAAGGTTTGAATTTTTGTTTTGTGTTTTTTAGTGAAGTGAATTAATTTGGTTTGTGATTCACGTTGCACTAAAGACTATGACACGGAGGCAAATGCGTCGTATATCTCCCCCAAACGGGACGTATACTAAACACTCTAGATAAGCGAGAGGAGACCCCTCACTCATCATTCCCCATGTAGCTTAAGGCTCGCAGCGCGCAACGTTTATCGCCTTTATTAGATGAGTTAACATGATTTGGAGATGGGAAGAGAGACGCACGGAAGGTCTAAGGGAAACTCGGCCCTAACGTTGTCATGCAATGTACTCTTAAAGTTCGGATGAAAAGGGGAAACATCTACCTTAATGTTAGCATACTTGGATTGAGCACCTAATGTCTCTCCTACTCCCATCCTAAACGGAGGGACTAGAAATCCTATGGGGATCATGGCAACAAAGTACAAGAAGAACAAAGGAAAGATCAATCACAAGTAGAAAGATGCAAATACGAAAATGCACACTTAGAATGGTGGGAGGGAGGAAAAAGTGTGTGGGGCAGCAGCCACCACAAGCGCGTCTCGACCTCAACAGCGATGCAAGAATGATGCAAACACGTGGAGAAAAACAAGAGATGAAAGCTGTCATACCCTAAATTTGCCCGCCAACTTTTGTAAATATTTTTGCATTTTTCTATTTTGCATTTTCATTTAATTTCATGTCGTTTAGACACGTGTCCACCCTTTGATTGGGCGTTTTTCAAATCTCTATTATTTTTCCCAATGGGAGTGTGATACGTGGCCAAAGGGTATTTTTGTAAATTTCAATCCTTTTTAATTTCTCTTTTTCCTTGCAAATATTTTTTTTTGTATATATTTGTGTTTTAGTATTTATTTAATTTAAATAGGTTTTTCATATTGTTTTTTATAGAAATAGATTTTTATTGTTAGTTTTATTGTAGTTATTTATTTATTTATTTACTTATTAGCTTAGATTAAAGTTTTTTCTTAGAGTTATGTTATTAGGATTTTAATAGACTTTTAGAATAGGTTATTTTGAAATAGAATAGAATTTTATTTGTTTTTAGAATAGATTTTATTTTATTTTAATAGTTAAATAGAATTTAATATAGGATTTTATTGTTTTGTTTTAGATAGAAAATAGAAGTTAGGTTTTAAATAAGTTTTATTTATTTATTTTTTTAGAACTATTTTTAATTATTAATTTAGATTAGTTATTAGAATCAATAGATATTATTTTTTAGTTTTATTATTTAGCTAGTTCTTTAGTTTTAAAATTAATTAGAATTTAGTTTTAGAATTAATTGGTAATTATTATTATTATTAAATTAGGATTTTAGAATTAATTAGATTTGATTTAATTTAGGATTATTTTAGGATTTTGGATTTAAGTTAGTAATCATAGAGATATTTTAGGATTTTAGAATTAAGCTGGTAATTTTAGAGATATTTTAGGATTTTAGAATTAAGTTAGTAATTATAGAGATATTTTAGGATTTTAGAATTAAGTTAGTAATTTTAGAATTATTATTAGGAATTATTTTAAAATTAATTAGAATTTTTAATGGAATAGAATTAATTTAGAATTGTAGATTTAGAATTAGAAATAGTTTTAGAATTATTTAATATTAATTAGATTATTAGTAATTAATTATTTTCTTTTATTTATTCATTTAGATTAATTTAATAGAGTTTAAAATAGATTTAATTCTATAATTTAGAAATAGCTTTTAGGTTAAATATAATTTTTAGTGTTTTTTTTATTATTAGGAGCTAAATAGAGTTTTATTTTATTATAGAATTATATTTTGTTAGAATTTTATTAGTGTTATTAGAATTAATTTTTATTATTAGAATAGTTTTAATTAGGATTTATTAAATTATAGATTTATTAGTTATTAGTTTTTCAATTGGAATTATTTTTGATTACGTAGAATTTTATTAGGTTAGTTTATTAATTAGTTAATAGTTAGTATTTAACCATTTAGTTAGTGCAATTTTCTTTCTAATTAATCAGCATTATCGTTGTCTTTGTTTTAAAACCATAATTAATCTCTAATCACTAGTCTTGTCATGTGTCAACGTCCTATATATACTTCTCCTTTTCATCATTCCTTAACCTAAGGACACTAACCCTAATCCATGAGACACAACCCTAGCCGCCGGTAACCCTATTCACCTTCTTCTCTATTTTCCACCAACATCACATTCCATCTTCAAAACCAACTCAAACATTTTCAGAACAAACATCAACAACAGTGACCAGATTTTCTACCTTCATACAAATTACTCGACTCAACCCCTCAAACCAAAACACAAACCCACTTTTGATTTCAACCCATCGAAAGCTTCAAAATCACCTCCATCATCTTCTTCACCGCGGTTTTAACCCCATTTCCGCCTACCACCAAACCTCCGAATCTCTCTCCAACAACAACCCCTTAACCCAGAAGAAATCTTCTTCCGAAAATCGAATCCAACCACGAACCATACACAACATTCAGCCATCCCTCCGTTAACGCTTCATATTGAATCTTCTTCACTCCAAACTTCAAATTCCAACCCAGAAAACTTTCGAAACCCAAATCAACACAGCGTGGCAACCTTCAACATCTCATAAATCAAGAAAGAGATGGAGATAGATCGTGAACGAAGAAGATGGAAACGGCAATGTATCTGTAACCGAGTTTGAGAGCTGAGAGCGACCGTTTCAACGAAGAAGAGGATATTTCTATTGTCTTTTTTATTTATTTTCTTTTTTTGGATTTTTATTTTTATTTATGTTGCTGATTTATTGTTGCTGTTGGGCCACAAAGCCCATTTGGCTTCATAACACTCCTCTGTTTTTCACATTCCCACCCCTTTTTCTTATTTTTCATTTATTTATTTTATAAATATTCTTCTAATAATTTGTATATATACATATATTATTTTGTAAATATTATTTTTTATAATTAATTTCTTTTAGATTTTCTGTATTATATTTCTTTTAAAATTTATGTTTATATTATTCTTAATATTTTATATATATTTTCTATTCTTTTGTTTTAGAGTTTTATTAAATTTCTTAACATTTTATATTTAGTTTTTTTTTATATTCATTTTTATTTTAGAATTTATATATGTATTTTATTTTCTAAGTTTTTGTTTTATAAACATTTCTTTTAGAGACTTTTTTTTCTTTTTTAAGTTGAATTTTATTCTTCATTTGTTATTGGCCATTTTGTCCCATTTTCCCGTTTTGGTCGATGACGACGCTTCCATAAACCGATTACTAAGTCAATATTGATAAGTATTGTTGGATCCAAGACCCACCTCTTTCTCTCCTCATTTCTTATTATGTCTCGATTTTATTTTGACTTATGGATCGATGAAGTCTTGTATCCGCAAGCGTCGCGTATCAGAGTTGATAACATTCCCGATTTCAAATCTATTGGGGATGACCATTGGGGTCATCTTCCTTACTTTAGGATCGCGATAGGCTACCTTCGGTTAATCGACATTTTGTTTGCGGTTAAGACGAGATCCCACTTTTTTGTGTCCCGATTCAATCGACCAACTAACCGCTAACCTTTACTTTCTGTCAAATATACAATTGCTTTAATTTTCTGTCAAATATTAACTGTTTTAATTTCAGTCATCTACATTCTTGTACATATTATATATTTTGTATATTATTATCTTGTAAATATTCAAATACTTGTACATTGTTTTAAAACACTTAATAAATATTGAAACCATTAAAACCCTAATTGGTGGACTGTTTCATATTATGTATATTATTTGTATCTTGTATATTCTGTCTCCATTTTTCATCTCTTTGGCAGGTGATCAACATCTCATCAATAAGGAATTAATTTCCCTTTGTATTGGATTAAAAAGAGAGGGTTAAGTGTAGACTTCTTCCTCTCCGAGTGTCGAGATACTCACTGTAGTGCGGATGATTTCGATACTCGTCTTTCAATATGAAGACACTTGTATTCTCCGCACTCATCCACATCCTTCTCTCCTAAAAAACCTCGGCTCCACACCGAGTACGTTTTCAAACCATTTTCTTCCCAAAACCTCGGTCCCGTACCAAGTCCATTTTCAAATCTCTTCAATAAGAAAATCGATTTCTCTTTATATTGAACTAAAGAGAGAGGATTGAGTGTAGACTTCTTCCTCTCTGAGTATTGGGATATCCACTGTAGTGTGGGTGGTTTCGATACTCGTCTTTCAATACGAAGATGCAACTTTATCCACCACTTATCTCTTTCACCCCCTCTCACTTTCATAACTTCCTCCCGCAACCTTTCTCACCTAAAACCTCGGTCCCGTACCGAGTGCTTTTTCAAACTCTTTTCTTAACAAAAACTTGAATGGTCATGGAGTGGTTAGGTGTAGGCCTTCTCCTATCCCGAGTGCTGACATTTATAGTAGGGTTTACAGTCGCAAAAGCACTTACCATTCAAAACCAAAAACATCTTTAATAAGAGAACGAAGTTCTCTTTGCATTGAATTAAAGAGAGAGGGTTAAGTGTAGACTTCTTCCTCTCCGAGTATCAGGATACTCACTGTAATGTGTGTGGTCTTGATACTCGTCTTTCAATACGAAGACGCTACGTTCGCCACACCATTTCATAACAAAAAAACTTTGAGATAAAGAATTTGATACTACCCGCAAGGGGTTACTATCCGAGGACCTATCTCATCCCTAAAAACAATCTCACCAATCAAACGTGACTTCTTGCCTCGCATGGCGAAAACCAACCTTTCAAAAAGGATATATTACGTCCGTTCTACCGCAAACAAGTAATGCATAAGTCTCCTCACATGCGAGAAGCAATACACCTAAACTGCTAGAATGCACACGATAACATCATCCACAAAAACACTAGTTAAGCGTAGTAGCACGAATTACGTTGCTCTGATTTCTCTTGCATGTTGAGAATACGTAGGCATAGGATTGCAATATCCTAGCGAGCACCCTTTTCTCTTTTCCACCCTTTCCCAGAAAGTCATGCTGCGTCCATTCTACCGCAAACATGTAACGCTTAAGTCTCCTCACATGTGAGCAGCAATACACCTAACTGCTAGAATGCGTACGCTAGTATCGTCTACCTTTTCTCTCGCCCTCGTGCGATCGAGAACACCCTTGTTTTCCCGTAGTTAGGATGAACTACGACATCTCTGATTCTTTACTTCTTTCAAGTAAAGATACGTAGGCACAAGGGCCACAATCCTTGCCGAGCACATTCCCCCATATCTGTAGTTCCCCGAACTACGTTGACTCTGACTTTCTCACATCTATTGAGAATACGTAGGCATAAGACTGCGAAGTCCTACCGAGTCTATTCTTTCTCTCTTCTTCCCCGTTGCCTCCTTTCTTAGTTTCTAAACCCTCTTTCTTTACCCTTTGGAAAACACTTTTATAGCATAATATTTAAGCAGATATAATCACACATTGACAAGCAAATGGTTCCCATCGAGAACGATGGATGCGAGGGGTGCTAATACCTTCCCCTCGCATAACCGGCTTCCGAACCCGTTCTTGGTTGTGAGACCATCTTATCCATTTCTTTTCTTAATGTTTTCTCGATATTTTCCTTTCCCCTCATGGGATAAATAAAGTTCGGTGGCGACTCTTCTGTCCATCCCTTTTCGCCTCCCCGTCGTTGCGCGATGCATTTTTCGAGTAGCGATAAAAGCAACCGAACATGAAAACGAAACTTGATTCGAACCACATACACAAGCATGCAAACAATTGGAAAATGATCATACATATCAACAACATCATGATTAATCAACCACAAACAGTGATAAACAACCAAAACAATTCAATCCTAATACATCACACTGATCTATGATGATTCGAATCAAATCGGTATGCGAACATGCAAGCAAAACAACAAATAGGGCATTCTGGCACAGTGTTAATCGGTTAACACATATTGTTAATCGGTTAACCTGTGTAAAACAAGTGAAAATCTGGAAATTCGTAGGTGTTAATCGGTTAACACCAGGCGTTAACCGGTTAACACCCTGAAATCTTTGAAAATTTTGAATATTTGATTGGTTAACCGGTTAACCATATACGTTAACCGGTTAACACTGTACCAGAAGCCAAAAACAGCAAACAGAAAATCACTTTTAGCAACAGAACAACTTATCCAAGGTTCCAACAGATCAACTTAATAAATAAGCACGAAATTGACAACAGCAAACATAGATCCAACAACATGGATACACAATTACACATCCATATCACAAATCGAACGGATCAAAATCAACAAAATTCAATCGAATATGAAAATTAACATGATAAGCTCAAAAATTAAATCGGGTCGAGAATTCCAACCTTCGAAGCGGAGATTTGCTTCGTTAAATGTTGATCAACTGAATTAGAGTAGATCAAATGCTAGAAATCCGAAAAACTTCAAGATCCACAACAATTGTTGTTGTATGAATGAAGATCCACCAAATTTGAGTCAAAAAGCTTCAAATAATCACTTCTAGATCCAACTCAAGATTCAAATCCAAGCTTGCACGAAAATTGAAGATGAAAATTGATTCAATGATGATGGCAAATGGAGGTTTATGCTCAAGAATCTATTGATTCCAATGGAGAATCAATAGTTCCAATGAGAAAAGAGTTTTGAGTGAGATTTGGTTATGGAGGGAATTTGGAGAATTGAGAGAGAATTCTGATCAATTTTGAAAATGGATGTGATAAATGAAAATTGGATGGCTTGCTTTGGAGTGGATCACTTAAATATGACTTAGATTTGGGATCCAAAGCAAGGATTGGAACTTGGCTTGGAAATCAAGGCTTGGAATGTGGAATGGGACTTTGGAGGGAAATCTGAAATTTAAAGGTGTTCTAGATCCTTCCCACATGAAAATTTGAATTCCAAAATGATCAAAATTGGACCCCAAGTGCAATTGGCCTGAAAAATCACGTACAGGGCAAATTCTGCTACGGTTAACCGGTTAACCATATGCGTTAACCGGTTAACACTGTTAAAACTTCAATTCTAGGCTGATTCTCCAATGGTTAATCGGTTAACCATATGTGTTAAATGATTAACACATTCAAAAACTTGAATTTGGCGCCTCTTGGTGGGAAATCTGTCCATTTGCCGTGTTTCAACTGTTTGGAGCTCTGTTTAGCTGTTGAACCTCATTTTTTTGACCATTGTCACTATGAAGATGCTTGTCATGAGCCTGAGTGTTGTTTTCTGATTTGAAATTAACCTGCAAAATAAAATTAAATCGGCCGCCTGACCGTTGGACAAAATAAATGTCTGAGCCTTTGATGCTCGTTGTTTGTTGTTCAGTCTCTTGTTCCAAAATGCACCTGAGCCACAGGAACGCCTTGATCCCATGCCTCGAGAATGAATGTTATGCAATGCAAAATGCTAGATGCAAAGAAACAAAAGTCAGTTACGGTTAAAACGAAAGGCAAATTTTGGGGTGCTACAAATTTGACAAACACTTGGCCAGCATAGGTCCCTATGTGCCTACAGATTTTGAGTTTGTACCAAATGATGAAGTGTACTGCTCACTTTATCTACATCTCGTCGATGGTTTCCGCTGGGATAAGGAAGTACCAGGTGAGAGGCTCTCATACCTTGGCACACTTCCAATAGACCCCACTGGATGGGGAAGCGAATTCAACAATGATGACTTAAGCCATAGCGCTTCAAAGAATTTCGGCTTACATGGCTGAAACTAAACTACAAGCGGCCCTGGAGGCTGCCAACAACAAAATGGCTGAAAAAGCCAATGAAGAATTTGGTCGAATGAGCCTTGGTGAAGGTTTCAACCTTGACCCACTTGAGAAGATTCAGTATGAAGATCAAAGGCTCGACGCTATTTATGACAAGGAGCCTCTGGGTTTCGAGAAAGATCCCCTGGCAAACGATGCTAAGATGCTTGCACAAGACCCATTAGAGGAAGTAGATCTGGGAGAAGGAATAGTCAAGAGGTCGACATATATCAGTGCCAACCTCGACTCTCAACTCAAGGTCGAAATTATCCAGTTGCTACAAGAATACAAGGACTGTTTCGCCTGGGATTGTGATGAGATGCCCGGTTTAAAGAGAGAGTTGGTTGAACATAGATTGCCAATCAAACTTTGCAAGAAGCTAATCAAGCAAAACCCAAGATGTTTCGCTCCTGAAATCCTCTCAAAAATAAAGGAAGAAATCGAAAAACTCCTTCGTTGTACGTTCATCCGCACGACCAGGTATGTTGAATGGCTAGCCAATATTATACCAGTCATTAAGAAAAATGGGTCTTTAAGAATATGCATAGACTTTAGGGATTTAAATTCAGCAACCCCTAAAGATGAGTATTCGATACCAGTGGCAGAAATGCTAGTCGATTCAGCCGCTGGCCATGAGTACCTTAGCATGCTGGATGGTTACTCTGGTTACAATCAGATTTTCATCGCTGAAGATGATGTTCCCAAAACAACATTTTGTTGTCTAGGGGCCTTAGGCACTTACGAATGAGTAGTGATTCCTTTTAGCCTGAAAAATGCTGGGGCAACATATCAACGAGCGATGAATTCAATTTTTCATGATTACATCGAGTCTTTCATGCAGATACATATTGATGAGATTGTGGTGAAATCCGTGTCAGGGAAAGATCATGTAGATCATCTGCGTCAATCCTTCATAAGGATGAGGAAGTTTGGCCTCAAGATGAATCCCTTGAAGTGTGCATTTTGTGTGCAAGCGGGAGATTTCTTAGGTTTTGTGGTCCACAAGAAGGGGATCAAAATCAACCAGAATAAGACAAAGGCCATCATGGAAGCAAAAGCACCGTTGAACAAGAAGGAACTGCAATCCCTGCTGGGAAAAATAAATTTCCTGAGAAGATTTATATCAAACTTAAGTGGCAAAACGCAGGCCTTCTCACCATTGCTTCGAGCCACAAAAGAAAGGTTCAAATGGGGGAGAGATCAGCAGGAGGCTTTCGACAAAATCAAAGACTACTTCACCCGTCCCCCAGTCCTTTTGCCACCTTGTCGAAGCAGGAGCATGAGATTGTACATAGCAGCCTCGGACAAAACTCTAGGGAGCATGCTTGCTCAAGAGGATGAGAATGATGTTGAAAGAGCCATTTACTACCTTAGTAGGGTTTTGAACGATGCAGAAACTAGATATAGTGAGATAGAAAAACTACGCCTATGTTTGTATTTTTCATGTATGAAGTTGAAGCAATATATAAAACCAGTTGATGTGTATGTCTCTTCGCATTTTGATGTTATTAAAAATATGTTATCCAAGCCTATTTTGCACAGTCAAATTGGTAAATGGGCATTAGCATTAACTGAGTATTCTTTGACTTATAGATCGCTAAAAGTGGTTAAAGGGCAAATAGTGACAGACTTTATTGTCGATCACTCCATAAATGAAAATACCCTAAACGTTGTCGAACTAGAACCTTGGAAGTTGTACTTCGACGGTTCTAGCCATAAGAACGGGACAGGCATAGGTCTGTTGATTATTTCCCCCGACAAAATTCTAAAAAAAATCAAGTATAAAGTCGAGGGACTATGCTCCAATAATGAGGCTGAATATGAAGCTTTAATATCCGGACTTGAAATTTTGTTAGAATTGGGGGCAACCCGAGTCGAAATAATGGGAGATTCGAAGTTGGTGGTAAAACAGTTAACAAAGAAGTACAAATGTGTCAAAGAAAATCTCATCATGTACTTTGTAATAGCCAATACGCTACTCAAAAAATTCGAAGTGTGCACTATTCGACATATACCACGACTACAAAATTAGGTGGCCAACGATTTGGTACAAATTGCATCAGGATATAGTGTCTCGAAGGAAAACTTGCAAGAAGTAATCGAGGCCAGGGGTAAGGTTGTGTCTGTAGGTCTACGACCGCCGGACCTTGAAGTGACAAAGTTTGGCTACGCTGACGAAGGAACTTTCAAAATTTTTACAGTCGAAGGTTTGACAGACAAAGATTGCAGGAAACCGTTAGTCGAATACCTTCAGAACCCTTCAGCAACCACAGAACGAAAAGTGAAGTATCAAACACTAAGTTACATTCTTCTAGGAAATGTTATTCAAGAAAACCTCTGAGGGGGTTTTGCTTAAATGCCTTAGTGAATCTGAGGCGTACCTGGCGTTGTCATCAGTGCATGGTGGGACATGTGGAGTGTAACACCCCATTTAAATTATTCAGTCACTTTGGTATTTTCTGTGATGTGTAGTTGTGTGGTGTCCTTAATCAAGGGTATGACGTTAGGAGTAAGGGAGAGAGGTGACCTTAGTTGGGGTACTGTGGACCTAGATAAAGGAGTAAGTTAATTATGATATCGATAGCATTATAGTGATTAATATTATTCCAACTATTATTAATAATAATGTTAATGAGATTATTATTATTATTATTATTATTATTATTATTATTATTATTATTATTATTATTCGTATTAATAATATTATTTGGTGGAATATTATTATTATTCATATTATTACTATTAGTATGAATATTATTATTAGTGAGAGAATAATATTAGTTTTATTATTATTATTATTATTATTATTATTATAGGATTTAAATAATAAAATAAGAAATAAGGGATTAAAGGAAATAGAGAAGTTTTTTTTTGGGAAAGAGAATTAGAACACGATAAACTGTCAGAGAAAGGTTTTGGGAGAAAAAGTGAGAAGAAGAACAAGGAGGAAGAGAAGGAGGCTAGGGCTGTCAATCCTTCAAGATTCTTCAACGATTGAGCAATTAATCGAGGTAAGGGGGGAGAATGGATTTCAATATGGGTGAATTAACATGAGAGGGTAGTGAGAGATCATTTCTCTCATAGGAATTATGTGTTCTTGAGGATTCTTGAATCCAATTTTCGTAACTTGATTTGTTCTCAAATTTTCTGTTATTGTTGAATACTGTTTGTATGATGTTTTGTGTATCCGAAACCAGAATTAATACGGAATTCGTGTGAGAAATGCTTGATGCTGTCATAGAATACTAGTGAGTAGTAGATCTGGAAATCTGAACTTTTAGGGATTTGAGTAAATATGTAGAAATGAATGTGTTATATCATTATTAGTACGATGCTCTAAGGTTTCCCTAAGATTTCGGGATTTGGGTTAATTGTGGGAAATAGGGAGGTAACCGTAGGAATCTGAGGTTATGGCCAAATGGCCAAATGATATGTATCGTTGAATATTAATATAGGAAAAACTTATGGGAAATTGAACCTTCGTGGCCAGAACCTTGACATTGTTATATGTCTGACCCTGAAGGGATTGAATATTAGATAGTGAGTGTTAGAGTTTGATGAGGATGAACATGGAGGTTCATCTTGTAACAGAATTCTGTTAGGGTTGAGAGAAAGAAGAAGAAGAGAGTGAGAGAATAAGAGAGGGAAAATATGATATGAATTATATTATTGGAGATGTATCATATACACTATGAGGTATCCTATATATACCCAATCTATACATTTGATTTACACTGAGTATTTCTAATATCCCCCCTCAAACTCATGGTGAGGTCTTTCAAGCTAGTCACCTTGAGTTTGTGTCTGAGATGCTGAAAAGGTCCAGTCCCAAGAGGTTTTGTGAGTGTGTCAGCAATTTGTACCGACGCCGGAACATGATGCACACGAAGTTGGCCAGCTACAACTCGTTCACGCACAAAGTGTATATCAAGCTCAATATGCTTGGTGCGAGCATGAAGAACCGGATTATGAGAAAGCAAAACCGCACTTAAGTTGTCACACATGAGGATAGGGGTGTGATAAGTGATATTGAGTTCAGACAAAAGAGATTCCAGCCATAGCAGTTCCGAAGTTGTATGAGCTAAGGCGCGATATTCAGCCTCCGTGCTGGATCTAGCAACAAGGGCCTGCTTCTTTGAACTCCATGAAATGAGATTAGGACCAAAAAATATACACGAGCCAGACGTGGACCGCCTATCATCCGGGTCACTGGCCCAATCAGAATCACTATAGGCACACAACGACATTTTTGAAGCTGTAGCCGACGGAGATAAATGTAGACCATGAGAGATAGTGCCGCTGAGGTACCGAAGAATGCGTCTAACCGCAGACCAATGCGTATCAAGAGGATCAGACATGAATTGACAGGCTTTGTTGACACTATATGCAATGTCTGGCCTGGTTAACGTGACATACTGTAATGCCCCTACGATGGACCTGTAGAAGGACGAATCTGCCAGTTTTGAGGCGCCATGTCTGCTGAGTTTGCAGTTGGTCATCATGGGAGTTGGAACTCCATTGGCATTGGCCATGTTTGCTCGAGACAGTAAATCTTTGATATACTTTGATTGTGTCAGGAGCATGGAGCCATCTGATTGCAAGTTCACTTCAATGCCAAGAAAGTATTTCGGTGTGCCAAGCTTTTTCAATGCAAAAGCAGTGTGCAGTTGATGAATTAAAGTGTGAATAAGTTTGGAATCAGATCCTGTGATTAGTATATCATCAACATAAACTAGAGCATACAAGACAGTACCTTTAGAGTGATAGAGAAACAAGGAGTTGTCACACTTGGATGTGGTAAACCCAAACTGAATCAGAGCTTGTGCTAGTTTCGCATACCAGGCCCGCGGAGCCTGTTTGAGACCATATATTGCTTTGTGAAGCTTGCATACAAGACTCTTATCATCTGTCACAAAACCTGGAGGTTGAGTCATATAAACTTCATCAGTCAATGTACCATTAAGAAAGGCATTGTTTACATCAATCTGTTGAATATCCCAGGTGTAGGTAAGCGCCAGGGTAAGAATAACTCTGATAGTCGTTGGTTTAACAACCGGAGAAAATGTTTCAGTGTAGTCAAACCCGTGTTCTTGATGAAATCCCTTAGCTACTAGTCTAGCTTTGTATTTATTAATAGATCCATCAGCATTTTCCTTGATCTTGAACACCCATTTACAGCCCACAGCTTTTCTGTCAGGGGGTAATGTGGTGAGAGTCCATGTGTGGTTTGACTGCAAGGCATCAAACTCAGACTTCATAGCAGCATGCCAAGAGGGATGAGATAAGGCCTGTTTTACAGTTGTTGGTTCACCTTCAGTATGTGCAAGCAAGACTTTAGGTTTAGATTTCCCAGTTTTTGCTCGAGTCAGCATTGAGTGGTCATTAACCAAGAGTGCAGGTGGAGTTCTGTGACTGGGAATGGATGGAGAGTAAGAAGACTCAGATGTGGAACTAGAAGTAGTATTAGCTTCAGAACTTGGAGCAGATTCTGTCTCTGAGTTGGAGAATTGGTTATTGAATTCTGGGAACATGTGAGCAGTATTGTCGCAAGCTGTAGACTGCCCTGCTGCAGATTTACTAGGTGAAGTGTCCTCTTGAGATATGATAGGATGAGAATTACTTACAACATCATCGTGATTAGCCTGTAGGGGATTAGATGTTGGCTGAGAGGTTGGGGCCAGGATTGATTGATTAGACAGCTCAGGCATTGGGACTGCCACAGGGTCTAGGGGACTAGTGATGGGTTGGGTATTAGATTGTAAAGAGATGCCAGCTGTGACCTCTGGGGTTGTGATAGCTGTGCTGGTAGGTAAGGCTGTTGGACAAGCAATTGGCTGGTGTGTTAAAAGCTGACCTGCTGTAGTGTCTGACTTAAACAGCTGAGGAAAGGGAAAATGTTGCTCATGGAAAGTGACATCCTTTGAAATGTAAATTCTGCCAGAACTACTCAAGCATTTGAAACCTCTATGTTGAGGAGAAACTCCAAGATATACACATTCCTGACTTCTAAGTTGCAATTTGTGTTGATTATATGGTCGCAGGAGAGGGTAGCAGGCACAACCAAATACTCTAAGATTTTTGTAGTCAGGATGCTTGCCATACAAAGCATGGAAAGGTGAATGGTGTGTAGTCAATGGAGATGTTGGCAGCCTATTCATGAGGTAGATAGCAGTAGTAAAACTGTGATCCCAATATGTGAGTGGCATGGATGCATGAGCAAGCAGTGTCAATCCCATCTCAACAATTGTTCTATGTTTTCTCTCAACAGAGCCATTTTGATGAGAGGTGTGAGGACAAGTTATTCTGTGTGTAATTCCAAGATCCTGCAGATACTTTGTAAAAGATCTAAATTCACCACCAAAGTCAGATTGAACAGATTTAATTGTTAGACCAAACTGAGTTTGAACAAATTTGTGAAACAATTGGAATGCATTTAGTGCTTCAGATTTTTGTTTAAGGAAGTACAGCCAGGTATACCTGGTGTGAGCATCCACAAATGCAATGTAATAGTTAAAACCAGCACTAGAAGTAGAAGAGGCAGGCCCCCAAAGATCAGTATATATCACATCAAAAGCCTTGTTATATACATGATGAGTCAAAGGAGAATGAAGCCTATGAGCTTTACCAAGATTACAAGATTTGCAAAAACTACTTTGTTTATTTGAACAAGGAATTTTACACAGTTTGAGTATCTTAACAATAGATGAAGGATGAGCATGCCCTAATCTATGATGCCACAACACACTATTATTACAAGTATTAGATGTAAAACTCTTTGGCTGACAGGAGGACTGAACTGCAGTGTAACCTTGGACATGCCCGGATTTATTCAATGTGGTATGCCAACTTTGTGACTTTGAGGACTCCAAATGCAGATGAGGAAAATAATAGAGACCACTAGCATCAAGACTTCCTTCAACCAGAACTTGTCTAGAATCCTGAGATTTAATGTAACACTTGTTAGACAGGAATTCAAAGATAACATGATTATCATGTGAAAATTTGGAAACAGATAAAAGATTCCTAGTGATAGCTGGTACATAAAGGATGTCATTCAACATCATTCTGCACTTGGGCACTAATGAGGAGCAGAATTGTGTGCAACCTATAGAATTAATAGTGAGTGTGTGGCCATTTCCAACATAAACTTTATCAGTACCTGTGTATGCCTTAGAGTTCTGTAAGTTAAGTGCATAGGGAGTAAGATGATGAGAAGCACCTGAGTCCACAAACCATGCTTGAGAATCAAGTTCTGCAGGGAGGTTGTATTGCTGTGTTGTGCCAATAGATTTGCTTGCAGCTGCCATCATTGCTACAGCCTGTGGATTCTGACATTTGTCCTTGGACTGCTCATGATTGGATTGAGTGTTGTTTTCTGTCTTGTCCTGAGATTCATTAGAATTGGGAGGCATAAAGTTTTCATCAAATCTATGCCAGCATGAGGATACAGAGTGACCATATTTGCCACAGAGTTGGCAAGTAGGTCTATGATTGCTAGCTGCCCTTGCTCTGCCCCTGCCTCTTCCTCTGGAAAATCTGGTGTTCCTCCCATTGTTGTGTGTGTAATTGTTCTGGGGGCGCGAATTGCCATGACCTGTGAGAGCTACATTTGCAGTAATATTAGAGGATGCTAGTTCTTGTCGAAACTTCTCCAGTTGAGCCTCTTGAACATATAACAGAGCTTCTACATCACATAGGGAAGGTGGGATTGGTGTACCATACATCTGCATCACAAACGGATTGAACTCCTCAGGGAGGCCATCAAGAATCGCATGAACCTGATCTTGTTCAGTTATATTATCACCTACAGCCAAAAGAGAGTTGGCAATGGCTTTGATTCTAAGCACAAACTCTGTGATTGTGCTAGTTCCTTTCTTGGTAGACTTGAGTTCAACTCTTAGTTGTCTAACCCTAGCTTTCATTTGAGCAGTGAAGTATTGGTGAATTTTGTCCCAAACCTCATATGCGTGTTTACACGCAAGAACACGAGGGAGAATCGACTCTGAGATAGTCGAAAGCAGCCAAATAAACACAGCCTGATCTTGGACTAACCATGTTTCATATGCTGCAGAAATCGTACCTGAAATACGATCTTGAGTAGTAGCAAATTTTGTTGGAATCAGCGGATTGACAACGATGCGATGCATTTTCTGAGTCAGAATAACACCTTCGACTTGTTGATTCCATAGAAGATAGTTGTTTTCTTGCAGCTGAATGGAGAGTTTCGGACCGAACTTGTTGCTTGATTTCAAGGATCCAAACCCTAAAATTCCTTCTTGCGACGGCACAGAGTCTTTGACGCCAGATTCTTGATTATCCTCAGACTCCATTGTTGCTGCTGAACAGATCTTTGCACAGGGTTACACAGGTGAAAACGAATTGAAGCAGAAGAGCACCACTACTGATAAGACAGAGCTAGCAGGAAGATTGATGAGCGGCGGAAGCGATCTAGATCGTAGAAGGCGATTGATACCATGTTAGAGTTTGATGAGGATGAACATGGAGGTTCATCTTGTAACAGAATTCTGTTAGGGTTGAGAGAAAGAAGAAGAAGAGAGTGAGAGAATAAGAGAGGGAAAATATGATATGAATTATATTATTGGAGATGTATCATATACACTATGAGGTATCCTATATATACCCAATCTATACATTTGATTTACACTGAGTATTTCTAATAGTGAGTAATTTAATGTCGTAGAGTGTAATCGAAGGAAAAATTGTAATATGTTTGACCCTATAGGAACACGAATATTCAAATGTGAGTAACTATGAAGTACTCAGAGCAATTGCAGGAAATAGTGTTTTATGTGTTGCAAATGTTGTCAGATGAGCCTAATAAACCATAGAAGTTGTGCAGTTATTGCCGTATAACCTTAGGAATGTTTTAGTGATGTTTTGGGTGCTTTGAGTAAGTAATTCGCAAGAATAATTGAGCGAAAATCAGTTCCGAAGCGTAACAGCGTCTTTCTGTCCGTCACGGATGTTCATGTTTTCGGTCGAAATTGTTTTGGACGTAACTTTGGATCCGTAAGTCCGTTTTGACCCCCGTTCGAAGCGTTGGAAAGCTAATGAACAGAGCTATAACATAGGATAGATAATGGAATTGTTTTTCCAATATTTTTATATCTAATTATGTTTGAGAAGTCAATTGTGTATATGTTTTAGTAACGAATCATGTTCTGGTTCAACAATGTCTTGGTGTTTTGATGGATGTGGGCCAAGATGGTTGAATATGGACAATCTTGTATGATTGTGGTAATTCTCGAGAGGATTACGGTGAGCGGATGGCTCGTGTGGATCAAGATTGATCGTGAATTATGCATGATGTATTACATTGCATAATTGTGTTGACATGCATTTCATATCATGTGTCTTGTGGTGATGGCTAGGTGGGAATCCATGACGGGTGCCTAGTTTCATCCGGACTTCATTGTGGAAGTCGTTGTGGAGATAAGTTGTATTTCAGAGGAACATATATACGACTTATTCGGATTCCGACGGGAATCGGGTTCTAGTGTGAACCGTATGAGATTGTGTTGGTACCACATGCATTGTGTCGAGTCAGTGAGTCGCATTGCATTATTGTAATTGAATGTGGGCTATTAGTGTCAAACGATTGAGGTGGCACGTGCATGTGCGTTAATTATGTATGATTGTATGTGTGGTGTGTAACTACTCCTTAGCATATGTATTTCACCGTTTATTTATTGATTGTAGTTCTCACCCCTTTTTGTTGTTGTGTCTATGCTCTCTTGGGAGTACAGGTGACCAGGTACCTGAGTAGTGCTTGGAGTGTGTTTCTATTTGATCGAGTCTTAGGAGTCGCTCTGATACGTAACATGGGATGACGGGATTACGTTGTTATTTGACTATTTTATTTATTTATTGTTACGTATCTTCATTTATTGAACTTATGTTGTATGACCTCGTGTCGAGGAGAATTATATTGGAGAATTGATTTGTATTCTGCTGCTTACTTGAAAACTAAATAATATTGATTATTTTAATGAAATGAAGTGACTTAGTGTGATATCCCACTGTGTTGGAGAACTCTGATGAATTTCATGAATTATTCCTGTATATTTATTATATTCTGCGTACGGGGTAAAGTGGGGTGTTACATAGAGCACACCAGGTAGGTCGTAAGATGAAATGGCTAATGTTTCACCAAGGGATGTATTGGCTTACGATGCTAAAACATTGCATTGAGTTCGCCAAGGGTTTCCAGGAGTGCCAGGTCCACGCTGGCATACAAAACGTCCTAGCAAACGAGTTACACTTCATAGTCAAGCCGTGACCATTTAGAGGATGGGCTTTGGACTTGATAGGAGAGATTCGACATGCGTCTTCCAAAAACCAAAAGTATATCCTAGTAGGGATAGACTACTTCACCAAGTGGATCGAAGCGATACCTCTACCAAAAGTAGATCAAGAGGATGTCATCGAGTTCATTCAGAAGTATATCGTTTATAGATTTGGGCTGCTAGAAACAATAATGATGGATCAAGGGTTAGTGTTTACGGGTAGGAAAATGCAGGAGTTCGCCAAAGAAATGGGATTTAAACTTCTCACTTCAACGCCTTATTACGCTCAGGCCAATGGCCAAGTCGAAGCAGCAAATAAGGTGGTAATTGGTATGATAAAAAAGCAGATTGGGGGTAAGCCAAAAAACTGGCATAAAACATTGGACCAAGTCCTATGGGCATGTCGAACGTCCCCTAAGGAAGCAACCAATACCACCCTATTTTGTTTGACTTTTGGCCATGATGCAGTACTGCCGGTCGAGATCTATATACAGTCGGTTAGAATTCAGAGACATCACGAAATCCCTCGAGAAATTTATTGGGATATGATGCTCGAAGAGTTAGTAGATCTGGATGAAGAAAGACTTAAAGCTTTGGAACTGTTGAGAAGGCAAAAGAAAAGAATTGAGAAGTCATATAACAAGAAGGTTAAAACGAAGGCCTTTTTGGTGGGAGATTTGGTTTGGAGGGTAATCCTGCCTATGGATCGAAAGATCAGATCCCTAGGCAAATGGTCCCCAAAATGGGAAGGCCCGTTCCAAGTTTCAAATGTCTTTTTCAATGGGGCATACGAAGTGGAAGAACTAAACGAGGATAGGAGAATATTAAAAGTAAATGGCAAATATTTGAAAAAATATAAGCCTGCGCTTCAAGAGGTTAAAATATCAACAGAGTAACAACTAAATATAAAACGAAGCCATAAATAGTGTTAATAAAATACGCCAAAATGACCCAGTGTCTTACAACATGAAATTAAAACATGGCTTACAGAGGCCAGCAAAAGATGCGCTATTACAAAAGCTTAATAAATTAAAAAGAGAGATTTGCCCTCATTCTGAGATAGTTTAACTTTTGAAGCTCGAGGCGTTTCTAACATAGGGCCTTGTCTATTCTCAACTGAGCGATTTCTGCTTCTAAATGACGGGCTTCCTCAGCAAAGCTAAAAGCATGATCGAGTTCAGTTGCTAAGGAAGAATCATCAAAACTAGCCAATTCAACATTCTTCTTCTTGGCTTTTGCTATTTTATTGCGAAGTTTTTTGATTTTGCGCTCCCAACAAGCAATGTTTCCTCATTGGTAGTGATCTCCTGTTGATTCTTCTCTTTTATCTCCTCCAATCCTGCAATTTTTTTCAGATTCAGCAACAGCGGCCTAAGCAGCGGCTTCACTACCTGACTTCGTCGAAAGATCATTCTCAATCTGGGGCAACAGTCGAAAGTCTTTATGGAATTGATCAATCAAGATACCAACTTCTTGGATGATACTCGCGGCCTCGGGGAAAATCAATTTGAGATCCACTTGCTATAGAAGAGCCTTCAATGAGAGGTGGTTGATTGGGCCCATTTGCAAAAGAGAGAAAAGATCCCTTTTGAAAATCTTTCCCTTGATCTTCTCAAGAATGCTATCAGTTGGGTGGCTCGAGACTTGGCCTTCAGAGGTCGAAGTGCTAGGGGTCTTGCCAAAAGAACTATTTCGCTTACTTAAGAGGAGTTTGATGTACTATCGAGGGTTAAAGACCTTCAATGCATCAAGTTCTACTGTGGTAAGATTGGCCTCACCCTTGAGGGGCACCGTTTCATCTTCCTTGAGAGCAACAGCAGTAGTAGTTTTAGCCACCTCAACAGGGGTAGGTCCGTCGACAGGATGTTCTTCAGGTTTCTGTCCCTTGCTCTGATCTCCCTCTGTGGCATCTTCTTCCATTTTATCTTCGGTTTCCCCATCGCTAGACTCATCTAGTTCTGACTGATGCATGGTCTTGTCTTCGACGACATCATTTTCCCCTGCGACTGTTTCATCAGTGACCATTGTTTGATCTAAAGGAGAGTTGTTCGTGTCAGCCAAATTTGCATCCTCTTCCATAAGAGTCTCTGCACCATCGGCTACATCAGGATTAGCTGAAAATTTATCTTCTTCATGATCGGATCCATCAGTTTGAGATTGTTGGGTCGTGGTCTTTGTCGGTGAAGAAGGAACTGTGGTAAACTCAGGTTTATTAATTTCTCCAAGAGAACTCATACCAGAACCCAAATCAGAGGTAGGATGGTAAGTGGGCTCACCTTGACTGTTCAAGGTAAAAATTAGCGAAGGAGACTTGGGTGGAGCAGTTTCCAAACCTCCAGCATCAGCCTGGACGAAGAAACAGACATAAGGAAGACCAGGACAAAAAAAAATCAGGTTCCAGAAGAAAACAGTTAGATGCACGTTATACCTTAATGTTTTCATCAACAGGGCTTGAGTTGTCGCTTTCTTTAGGAACAATATGTGGAATTAAGGCATCCTCTGTGGGAGCCTTCGTAGGATCTTGAGGGAAAATGTTCAGTTTGGAAATGTTGACTGTCGAGGGAGCAGGTGGAACATCAGGGGTATCTAGGCCATGGGTAACTTTTCACCTTCTCTTTATTTGGGCATTCTCACGAGGAGATCCATCTTCATCGTCTGAATCAATGATGATCTGGGCAGAAGCCCTTTTGAGTCTCTTCTGTGGAGTAGGTGGTTTTCGGCTAACCTAAAACAACGAGAGATGTTAGGAGCAATTAAGGAAAACAAGCTAAGAAAGGCTTGTAGGAGATTACCTTTTGGTCTTCGACCTTGCCTTTGATCTTTGGTGTTGGAGCAGTTCTTTTAGGAGCAGCTGCAAAATAACCATGCCACTACCAGTCAGTAACAATAAAGCTCAAATAAAAGAGTCCAAATCGAAGGGGGATGACCTTCAAGAATTTCGGATTCGATGCGAACATCTTTGATACTAACATGAAGGTGCCCTTTAAAAGTATCGAGCGTATGTTTAGTCGAAACCACCCGTTGCGCTTTGGGTTTCGACTGCTGTCGAAGGATTTTTATAGATTCCCCACAGATAAACCAATATGGAAATGGAGGGGAAAGAGCCACGCCAAAACTAGAAGTTGGTTATCGAGGGGTTTTCGGAGGAAATAGTTTAAAGGCAACCTCATACCGTTTCTCACGAGGAATAAATGAGGGAATCTTTAAATTTTCCATTTTCTTAGAAATTTTTTCCCTTAAAGTGAAAGCAGCCTCACGGATGGTCAGACTAACATCATATGGTCGATAGGCGGTTTCGAAGTACTTCTGGAAGGCTTGAATCTCTTTGATATGGGTAGACGTACCTTTCTTGATTTTCTCCTGCACATCAACGAAAGCTTGGTCAATCAAGCGAGTAAAGCTCAAAAGATCAAGAAACTCCGAGGCATAATATATGGACCACCAGTTGTAGAAATCTGGGGAGCAGAAGTAGGAGGGTTCAAAATAAACAGGTGTAAGAAGAGATTTGTGGGCATGACGCGCCAGTTGTGTTGAGCAGTCTAGGGAATTAACAACGGTGAGAGGGAGTATAACGTGCGACTTCTTATCATACAAACATTTGGGTAAAGTTTGTATTAACCCAAACTGTCGTGATACTAAGTTTGGCTGGTAGGGTACCAGGGTGGCTTGTCCCCTTACGAGGTTGAGTTTATGAACTAACAGTCGAGGTGTGAGGAATCGATCCCAGATCAACTTTGATTCATCTTCGTGTTTCTTCAGCGGAGAAGGGAAGGGTCTGGTGAACCATTCAGGACCGTACTTCCTTTCTGCAAATGGAGCCATTCTTGAGGTGAACTCGTGTCGTTTGGTGAACATATGGATGAAGTTGGAAAGGTTGGGTCGAAGCGTATGTACTTCTTCGCTTGGAGTGAGTTGAACCAAGCGGGGCCATTCGACCCGTCTCTCAGAAATAGAAGACGATCCCTCGTCGACTTCTCCTTTGTTGGGAAGGCTACTTTCGAAAGTAGTGTTGAGCCACAACTGGAGTAGCCAGAAGGGACCCGACATTAGCATGTTACCATGAGTCTCTGGGTCCTTCAGCTTACTAGCACCTTCGCCCAAGGCTTCATAGAGACTAGCCAGAATCATCTCGCTCAAGCAAATGCCTCTTTTCAGGTGTAGTTGGTTCGCCAAAACAAGATATTTACGTGCCACCTGCAAAGATTTAGTACAGAATACGCAGCGAGACAACCACATGGCCAAGAAGGCTATATGCTCCTCATCTTCGACAGAGGTAGTATTTTTATTGTGATAATGTTGGACGAAGGTCGTATAGGTGTGCTTTGTAGTTGCGAATCCTATGGTATCCTGACTATCAACTTCAGGGTCATAAACTAATCCATGGGGTTTTAGTCCTACGATCGTGGCTATATCAAACAGTGTAGGTGTCATCATCCCACACAGAAGGTGGAAAGTGTGATGTGTGTTGTCCCAAAAATACAAAGAGGAAGCCAGCATAAGGGGACAATAATTAGGGCCGACTTTCAACATCATTATGAGGTCATAAATACCAGTTTCTTTCCAGTCCTGGGCTTTCACTTTTTCCATTTTCTCTAGCCAATTGAGGTAAAGTTTGGAGTCCTTGAAATAAGGAGTGGCTCTAAACAACCTGGCTCCGTCGTGGAGATACCTAAGGTCTACATCGAAGGAAGCTAGACTATCAGGACCATCAGCGGGAACCCTGCTAGGATCCTTTTTCCCTAAGGGTTTGGTTAGTCTGTAAGAGGGAAAGAAGTCGCGGATATTGGAATAATCAAGACCTAAAGGAGGTAATGGGCCAGACATTACTAAGGATTTACCTGCAACATTAACAGGGATGATTACCTGTGATTCGTATATATGGCGTTTTTCCTCCAACAGGGGTTCACGAATATATTGTTGATTCTTCACTACTTTAGGACCGCTCAAGGTGGCGAAAGGAGGGAGAACCGACGTAGAAGATGGTCCTTTGGGTTGTATCTTTTTCTTCTGGTGCTCAGCCATTGTTGAAGTTAGAAGTGTTCTTAGGAGAAAGAGGATATTTGAAAGAGCACAAGAGTTTTCTGGAAATTAGAAATGTTAAAATAATACCTGAGGAGATTATTTATATGGAGTATTGAAAAGCAAAAGTTTTTGTATCATAAGTGGCTAGAGTTAGTGGGTCACGTGTATTCTCGAAGGTGGAGAAACAGGGGTGGCAGTTATAATCTATACCCCTAGGCTCTAAAAGAATGATGATGGTCTGCGATTTTGGTGATTCCCGAGAAATCTGCCATGATGACCATGACGTCAGGAACGTGCTCCAAGGTAACAGAGCAGTTTCTTACGTGTTGTCTCTGTTTTCTTCTTTCTCCTCTTTCCTCCCCTTTCATCTTCCCAGACACCAGTTGGCCAAAGTACATTATTTGACACGTGTAAGTTGAAGTAAACGACGTTGAATTGGATGCTGTCAAAAAATGCACTTTTCTACATAAGGGTCGAAAAGACATTTTTTGGGGGGCAATTTGTTAGCTCCTAAATTCGACACCCCTTACAAGTTAAAATATTTTATAGAAAGTATTAGAATCTTGCTGGAGGTGAGAGCTGGTCGAAAAGTGTAAGACGCTTGAGGAAGAAGAGTCGAAACACTTACAAGACCTAAGGGAAAATCATGAAGGCTTCGATCATGACGTTGCTGGGTAGTTATCCTACATATTTGAAATTTAAATAAGTTAGAGGGAGTGTTTTCATTCATTGGATGACTAAGAAGACATGTGGCGTCATGTGGGCGACAGACTCATGCATTACGACAAGTGGTGGAAGATGATGATGTAGGAAGTTATTGGTAGTTATTTTCTACTATTATAAATAGGAAGTCTTAGACATAGAATCGGTGTGTTGTAAGTTACTGTTGTACAAGTCACTCTTAAAATTACTCCAAGTATCCGAGTGCAGAGAAAGAGAGTATCAAAGAGAATGTACGTGATGTAAACACACCATCCTTTACTTTCCGATGAAATTTATTTTACTTGTTCATACTTTACAAAGCTTTCTTTATCTTTCTTGCAATCTCCCCCCTTTTCTATGCATTTTACTTCGCCCTCATTCTCAACCCCTTTTCTAAATCTTTTATCTTTTTCTCGCTAAAAACTTTATCTTCTCTTCTTTTATAGTCAAATAGATACCTTGTAGAACCTTTCACTCCAATATTGCCAAAGTGTGAAACTTAGATAGATTTCCGAAGAAAACCTTTTTAGCACATGTCCTAGGATCAATCTGATCGATCCTATGAGTCACCAAAGTTAGATTTGGAAGATCAGCGGTTGTTTTTCAATTTTCAAGGGAAACAGTGTGTTGAGGCAACATTAACAAGTTTAGCTTATGCTTTAAGGCAACTTAAAGTTGATAAGAGGAATTATCTGACGCATGATTTAGGGTTGGGTGTTGTTGTGGTTGTGTCGAAGCTTTGGAAGCTTCATTTGCTTGGTTCGAGATTTGAGATGTTTAGTGATCATAAGAGCTTAAAGTATTTGGTTAATTAGAAAGAGTTGAATATGAGGCAAAAGAGATGATTGGGACTTCTGAAGGATTATGGTTTTGGTTTGAATTACCATTCGGATAAAGCAAACGTGGTAGCTGATGCATCGATTTGGAAATCTTTGCATAGACCGATGATGATGGTAAAAGAGTTAGAACTGATTGAGCAATTTTGTGATATGAGTTTGGTGTGCAAAGAGACTTCTTATGGAGTTAAGCTTTGTATGTTGAGGCTTACTAGTGGTATTCTTGATGAGATTCGAGGAGGTCGGAAATCTGATTTGAGTTGGTAGATCGGTTGAATTTGATGAATCAAAGCCGAAGAGCTGATTTTCGGATTAATGGGAATGGTATCATGATACGTCGTGATAGAGTTTGTGTTTCAGATATTGTTGATTTGAAAAAGAGTAATTCTTGGGGAAGGACATTTAAGTGGATTGAGTATCCATACCGGTGCTATGAAGAGGTACCAGGATTTGAGGAAATTATTTTGGTGGCCAGGGATGAAGAAAGAAGTGGTTGAGCTTGTGTATGATGGTTAGACTTGTCAGAAGTCAAAGATTGAACATCAGAGACCATTGGGTCTGATGCAACTGTTGAATATTCTAGAGTGGAAATTGGATAGTATTTCTATGGGTTTTGTGTTAGGTTTGCCGAAGACTGTGAGATGGATATGATTCGATTTGGGTGATTGTGGATAGATTGACTAGATCAGCTCATTTCTTACCAATGAGGATTAATCGTTCTATGTTGAAGCTGGCTGTGATGTATATTGAGGAAGTTGCGAAGTTATATAAGATATCGTCGAGTATTGTGTCTGATAGAGATCTGAGATCTTCATCGAGGTTTTGGGAGAGTTTGCAGACGCTTTGGGTACCATGTTGAGATTGAGTTCTACTTATCATTCGCAGATGGGTGGACAGACAGAGAGAAATATCTAGTCTTTAGAGGATTTTCTAAGAGCTTGTGTGTTGGATCAAGGTGGATCATGGGATAGTCATTCTTTGTTGGTTGAGTTTACCTACAATAATAGTTATCATTCTAGTATCGGAATGACACCGTATGAGGCTTTGTATGGTAGGAGGTGTAAGACTCATTTGTGTTGGTATGAGTCAGGCGAGAGTGATGTACTCGGGCCTGAGATTGGGCAAGAGACGACTGAAAAGATCAAGATGATCCCAGAAAGACGAAAGTGCCGCAGAGTCATCAAAAAAGTTAACATGATAAGAGGAGGACAACACTTGAGTTTCAAGAGGGAGATCATGTGTTGTTGAGAGTTACATCGATAACTGGTATTGGCCGAGCTTTGAAGTCTCGGAAGCTCACACCTTGTTTTGTTGGTCTGTATCAGAGTGGCGCAGCGGAAGCGTGGGAGAAGTAGCATGTTAGGCTATTTTACCGCTGTCGCTTGTGAAATTGCATGATGTGTTTCATGTGTCTAAGTTGAGGAAGTACATTCCATATCTGTCACATATGATTCAAACGGATGATGTACGGGTTGGAGATAATTTGATTGTTGAAGCGTTGCCATTTCGGATTGGTGAACGAGGAGTGAAGCAACTGCGAGGTAAAGAGATTGCCTTGGAAAAGATATTGTGAGGAGGACCAGCTGGAGAAAGTTGGATTTGGGAGTGTGGAGATCAGTTGAGGGAGTCGTACCCGACTCTATTTTCTTGAGGTAATTTTCGATGGCAAAAATTATTTTAAGTGGGGGAGAGTTGTAACACCCCAAATATTATGGGAATATTTAATTTATTTTATTTAAATGCGAATATTCGTGTTTTGGTGATTTTCGATGGTTTTGTGGAATATTGGGAATTAATGAAATTTGGGTTATTTATTTTGAATAATAATATATAATATGAATATATTAATATTATTATTAATTAAAATAAATATAAGTGAAATAAAGGCAAATTGGACAATTAAGAGGAGTTAGTGAGGATAATATGGGAAAAGCCCAATTGTGAGGCCCAAGTCTAGGTTTAACAAAAAGGAAATTGTGATGGAATTAGGATTCATTTGTTAGACCGTGAGGAGAATTGAGGCCAGAGCTCTGAGAAGGAAGATTGGGGCAAAAACTTCGGAGGATTCCCGGAAATATTTGAGAAGGCTTTGATCGACAATTAAGAAATGAGGAGTATTGCCTTCATGATTTTCAATGTCTAAATTCAACGTATTTAAGGTCGATTTAAGGGTTTAAGGGATTTTTGGGCTGATTGTGAGGCCTTCGTAGTCTAAATCTAGTATTAAGATGTTAACTATGGGAATTCATTGGAGTAAAAGGGAAACTAGGCCTTCGTGGCCAAAACTCTGATTTGACATTGGTCTAACCCTGTAAGGAAATTTGATAGTGAGAACTCTGATGGTTGTGGTGTAATGGTAAGTATTCCTGAGAGTTTAAGGGTAGATATGAGAAATAGTTATCTTTGGCCTTCGTGGCCTAAATCTATTATTAGTGAATTTAACCGTAGTTCATTGGGGAAAAAGGAAACCTTAGGCCTTCGTGGCCAAAACTATGATTTGAACCTGTCTAACCCTGAAGGGATAGGAATATTAGACAGTGAGTAACTCTGATGCCTTTGGGGCAATTGTAGGGAAATTCATGATTTAGGGCGTAAATATGGTACGAGATTGAACTTATATCCCTTAATTTTAAAGGTTTTAGGCATAATCTTAAAACAATGATTAGATAGTTTAATTGTGTTAAAATTGTAAATTTACTTGAGATAATTATAGTGTTGAATGGGTTGTAATTTTATGAGAGTTTGGGTTTTTGCAGAATCGAAATCGGAGGTACGGAAGGCCTCCAACGGTGAAAAACGCAGAAAATTGCATGCTGTCCGTCACGACTGTCCATGTTTTCGGTCGAAATTGTTTTGGACGTAACTTTTGATTTGTAAGTCCGTTTTGACCCCTGTTCAAAGAGTTGGAAAGCTATTGAACATGGCTATAACATAGTATAAATAAGATAATTGATTGTCTAATATTTTTATGAGATTAAATACGTGATTGTATGATGAATTACCATGAGTATAATTATGATTCCGATGAGATTAATACATGATTGTATAATGATGATTCCTATGAGTAATGATGATTAGATATGATGATATTTCCATGAGTTTTTGATGATTCTATGATGGCATGATGTATGATGATAATTATGATGATGAGCTATGACGTTTGATGATGATGAATATGATGAATGATGATGCACCTATGATGTTATTATGAGGATGATTTGTGACGTGTGCATCAAGCATTCATGTGCATCCGGAATTCGGTTTAGGACATCGATTACTTTGGCTTCAATCCCATTGTGTGGATGTGAAGTATTTTGATGTGCCCCGGTTCTCTAGTAGAATCAATCCTATTGATGGGGATCTATGGAGGGTTGATGGCCTAGTGTCCATCGCGCTGTGATGATTGGTACCACATACATTGAGTCTTGTTGCATTTGCATTTATGAGTCATTTGAAATAATTTATGATGTTGTGGCCTTCGAGGCCTATTGATGAATGTGAATGTGTTGAATATGATTATGACGCCATTTATATGTTGATTTTCATACATTGATTATTATGAACAGTTTTACTCACCTTGCCTGTTTGAATGTTACCTCCACATGGGTAACGTGCAGATGACCAGGTTTAGCTGTGGACGCCGTCGAGGTTATTTTTTTGAAGTTTTGAGTTGTTAGCCTTTTTGTTTAACTTAGAGGGTCTTACTCTGATATGTAACATCGGGTTGGGGTCTTTTGAGTTAAACTATGTTTTATTTGAGTTTATTTTGATTATCTTACCGTATAAGGAAAACCTTGATTTATGCCTTTTGAGTTCCGCTACTTTGTGCAATTTGATGTACTTTGGGGAAAACCCGTTGTTTACGGAGCCTTGACCTATTTTGAGGATTTGGGAAATGTACGCCCTTTTTTGGTGGCTTTTATTGAAGTTAATTATTTACCCTGATATGTGAATAAATGTGCCTTTTAATTGTGGGGTAGAAAAGGGTGTTACATTAGTGGTATCAGAGTCTAGTTGGTCCGTCTGGCCAAGTTGTCTAATGTTATTTGTTCCCTTGTATGTGACATGTGTGTGAAAATATTATCGGTACACGTTTGTTTTCTAACATTTGTCTGCAGAAGTGGGAATGAAACAAGTGGGGGAGAAGCTTGTGCTTCTCCAGGATGCTTCAAGTGTGGAGTGGTGGCTCAGAGTGTTGATGAACGCTCTTATAGTTTGGCAAAGATGGTTTATGCCCCATCATGATTTCCGGCTGTCTATTGACAAATTGAGGAACTGATCACCCTTAATCTCTTGTTGATAGTAGACGGAGTTATGTTGGATAGGATAGACGTGTCTTGCAAGCTTAGGTGGCGTGTGCAGTGAATTGTTTTGAGTTAAGCTAAGTGCTTACGAATTATTTTGGTGAGTCAGTGTAGGATGGTGCTGAGATGTTTATTTTGATGGAAACTTTGAGTGTTAATGAAAGTGGGGAAGTTGGTGGTTTGCCAATTAATTGTGATTGTCCGAAAGTTTTTCCTGATGAGATAAGTGATTTACAGCCGAAACGTGAAGTGGAGCTTACGATCGACTTAGTTCCTGGAACTAGTTTGGTTGCAATGGCTCTATTTTGTATGTCCACACCAGAATAGAAGAAGTTGAAGAATCAACTCGAAGATCTTCTTGAGGAGAAGTTTGTTTGTCTGAGTGTGTCACCGTGGGGTGCACCAATTTTGTTAGTTAAGAAGAAAGAAGGTTCTATGAGGATGGGTGTGGATTATAGACAAGTGAGCAAGGTGACTATCAAGAGTAAGTGTTCACTTCCAAGGGTTGACAATTTGATGGATCAGTTGGTTGTTGCCAGTGTGTTCAGTAAGATAGATTTGAGATCTGGGTATCATCAGATTCGTGTGAAGGCTGAAGATATTCAAGAGACTACTTTTAAAACAAGGTATGGACTTTATGGGTAATTCGGGATGCCAGTGTCGACCAACGTTGGCCCGACCATGACAGTCCTGGTCGCGACCCTCAACCAGACCAATGTGCTTATCTATCAACAGATTGAGACGATCAGAGCGTTGTAGAGAGACCACCATCCATGCTCTCCCCCACGGAGACACCAACGTTGCGAGTCTCGCAGCCTGTCGCCACAATGACCGGGTCGTCGACCACAGCTGGAGAGGCCGTATCCCCTGAAGCGCAACCGCATTCTTCCCCGCAAGGACCGCCTCTCCCTGGTTTTCAAGAAGAAAAAGGTCGGAGGATGACCAGACAACCTTCGGTCACCCCAACAAAAACGTTAAGGACAACCAAAGAACTCGCGACCGCGCCACGAAGGCAGTCCTCGACGGGAGAGATACAACTACTCTCTGCCATGCTCACCACTCAAGAGCGACGAAGATGACCCCTGCAGTCCGCTCTCTTGAGAGATCATGGACGCTCCACTTCCCGTTGGGTTGAAAAAATCCCTGAACCTGGGGACATATGATTGAACGACAGATCCCGACGAGTACCTCGAGAACATCGATGCACTGCTCGACTACCGCAGCGTCAAAGGCGTCATCAAGTGCAGGCTATTTCGAACGACCTTGAGGAAAGGTACCATGACATGGTACAAAAGTCTTGCTAAAGATTCCATCACTTCCTGGAAGGACCTAGAAAGGCAGTTCTCGAGGCACTTAACTACCTCTCGTCGCCATCCAAAGTTTGAGGCGACGCTCGAGGTGATCATACAAAGGAAGGATGAGTCCATACTATAGTTATATATCTAAAACAAAACCAAAGACATAATCAATCCAAGATGAACTTTCCAAACATAAAATTAGCATTACAATGATGATTTCAACAAAAAAATTAAATACTACATTTCAATATATGGTGGACGTTTGCACATCTCCAAGATATCGTCGACCGATCTTCATAGTGTCACTTCCAACTCGATCGGAACTTTCCCTTCAAAATCAAAGAACGTTCGCCACATCGCTATAACATCTGCTCGAGTCTTGAGCTCAAATTTGCTTAACACCATATTCCCTTCGTTGTCAACCGAGGGTGAACGAGACTCAAGTTTGACAACCCTTTGTGTGTCTCCGTAAGGTAGGAGATAGTGGATTCCGTCTATGATATCATCGAGGGAGGTAAGATCAATGAGCTTGAACATCCTCCCTGGTGTAAAGGCGCCGGAGCAGGAGACACTTGTGACATACCAACGAATGTTTATTTCACACATTTGAGACATTTTGAATTTGTGTGAAGTATAACATAAGAACACCCAAATTTATAGAAGACTTAACTCAATAAACATCACTCATTGTCGTGTTTTCTCTAAATGGTTCCATAAATATATCTCCAAAATAAATCTTTAACAATTGCGTTGGGCGTTATCAAAAATAACCTTTTTTAAATGTGAAAAGAGTGCGTCTAGAGATATATATCTAAAAACTATAGAGATTATATAAAATTTGGATGATGTCTAACAAGTACATAAGCGGGCTTAAGAAATTCTATAAAAAAAACTCGTATGTTTCTCACAGCAACACCGCTGCAAAAGCACATGGCGATTAACTTACTTCAAGAGTAAGTTTTTTAACTTACTTCAAATCATAGCCTTTGAATAACATCTGTTCTGAATTAGGTCTGATACTGACCCACCATCGGGCACATCCAAGTCTAGCTCCACGTTGAAGAAGGCCCAGTGCAAATTACCAATCCATTATAGTCGTTGGAGAGCACATTTCCCACGTGCTCCTCACCCGAGGACACGTGGTCAACTGATCCCGCGTACCTCACTGAAATGTTCTGCCCTTCGTAACGGGCAAATCTTTCGCTTTCCGGCGAATGCGGGACAGTTGACCCAGAATGATGAGCACGAGCTGCTCATCCCTACCTCCACGTAGAAATCCTGGCAGTCATGTTGTCGTAACCCAGAATTTAACCTCCCCTTTTCTGTCTTTTGCATGAGCATGTGCGTTCGCGTTGCTGACATACACATTATCATTTTTTTCTCTATGTTTGTTTTATAGGAATACTTAGAAGTTCGGAAAGTTTTGAAGCCCTGATTTATCGCATCCTCACAAAGTCATCACACCATCAATACAAGCAAAACACAAAGATTTACATGCCTATTTATTAAAGCAAAGAGTCAAAGATCAGAACCATGGTCATAACACCCTTTTCAAGCAAATTGGGAAAGTTTTGGTTGTGTTAATCGATTAACCATTTGCTAGGCAAAATGTGTTAATCGATTAACACATGATTTTTGGCAAATTTTGTTGCATTTTCATGACAAAAACTTTTCTTCTACTTCTTTGGGATTTACTTGGTTCTAGTGTCATGTGGAATATTCTAGACACTTCAAAAATTCACTTGCATTTGCTATAATACATCATTTCCAATTATGACCACCATGTAACTTCATTTACAAGTATGTGAACCATTGAACTTTGGACTTGCATTTGGATGCTCCCACCGAGTTAACAAATAACTGAGTCAACTTCCGACTCAGTAAGTTAGTTGTAACTAACCCTAAAGATAGCTCCAAAGCAAACCCTTAACCTAGCATATTCCTAAGCTATCTTCTATTTAAGCAAACCATCACATTTTCACTTGGGGGCTCAACCATTTCTCTCATTTCTCACTCAAGAGCTTAATCATTCTCAACCATTTTCACTCTTCACTCTCAATTCTCTCTCACTTTCACTCTTCTCTATCAATTCTCTCTGAATTTTCTGCAATTCATTTTCGTCTTCTTCACCAAACCACACACAAAAGCTCAATTTACACCATTATTGTGTAACATTCTTCACATTGAAATTGTAATTCTCTTGAGCTAAACCTCCATTCCACTACATCTCTACTTGGATTTCTGGTTTTACAGTAGCTTCTACCTCAATTCTAGTAATCATCTCAAGCTTCTCGGTGCAAGTCGGTATTTTAAGCATTTATCACGTTTTTATCGGTTTCGTTACGATTTGATCTCAAGCTTGGAATTCTCTGGTTTTCTTTCCTTACCCTCACTACATTTTACTTACAACAATCACCAAGGCAATCCCCCGCCTTGTAGGTTGATAATTCTCGCTCGATTTACTGTTTTCGATCACTTTTGCGTATTTACGATATAGATCCAATAGCTTTTTGATGTGAATTGATCATTCAATTATTTGATTCTTGATCTTGATGTTTGACGACTTCAATTGATGTTTAATTGCTTCTACTTGATGTAATTTTCATGAACAATTGCACACCATAACATGTGGATAATTGGATAAGGGATTAATTGCTAGAAGTGCTTTTGAAAACTGTTTTTTCTACCACTGTCCCAATGTTAATCAATTAATCATTTGCTAGACAAAAATGGTTAATCAATTAACACCTCTGTTTTCATCATTTTCTGCTATTTTTCAAGGGTTAATCGATTAACCATTTTTTCCTAGCAAATGGTTAATCGATTAACACTGGACCAGAATGTGATTTTTATGCTTTTTCATGATTGTTTGGTTTTATCTCCTCATTAAACTTCCATGGCTTGATATGCTTGATATTTGTGGATGTTTTAGGGGCTGTTTAGCCTCTGATTGAAGTATGCATGTCAACTTCTATGCACGATTTTATTAATCATGGAATTGTTTGCATAAACATGTTGCTTTTCATAGACATTTGTTTACATGATAACATGGTTAGTGATGCATGCTAATTAATGTTTGTTAATGCTTGGAAATTGCATTTCTTGATTGCATTAAGTCTGTTCTTTATTGAACTTCACACGCTTTCCTTGATGATCTTTCTACTCGCTTGAAAGATTGTTGGCTTATCCTTCCTCTTTGACTGGTTGATCGAAAGTTTGTTTCAATTAATTAATCCTTCCTCTTTCTTCTCTTTAGGCTTCCTTTAGAGCTTTATTCTTCTTGGTCCCCCGCGGAGCCGGAGGTCTACACAATTCATTGGAGCACTGTACAAATTGCGTCGCTTCTCTGTCAGAGTTTCACACTACACTTTGGGTGCTAGAGAAGGAATGAGGATGGAGTTTGTCTTACCCTCATTCTGACTGTTTTCTGGGAAAGGGTATATGGTCCTTACACATGGAATAAGTCAACTCTATTCCCGAGTTGTGGTGTCTCTTGAGATTAATCCTTGATCATTCTTTCCTTTCAATTCTTCATTTAATCAATCACCTTTTCCTTGGTTCAAAATCATTGTTTCTTCTTTGGTTTAATCACCTTCTCTTGGTTAATCACCCATTCATTGGTTAATTGCGACCTGCCTGCTAAAACCTCTTTTTCTTCTTCCCTAGCAAAGTCGCAACCCTTTCTTTGGTCAATCGCAGTCTGCCTGCTAAAACTAATTTTCTTCTTCCCTAGTGGAGTTCACAATCTTCTCTTGTTTCTCCCTCCCTATTTTTTTGGTTAATCATTGCCTATCAGTTAAAACACCATTTGCTCCTTTTCTCAGTTAATCGCAGTCCGTCTATTAACATACTGAGTTCCTTTTGGGTTAATCACATTCTCTTGGTTCATCACCCATTCCTCAGTTAACCATAGTCCTTCTGTTAATATACTGAGCTTCTTTTGATTTAATCATCGTCTCCTAGTTAATCACTCATTCTTTTTGGTTAATCATAATTTGTCTGTTAATATCGAGTCCCCTGTAGTTAGCAACCTTTCTTTGGTTTAAACCCTCGCACCTTCGGGTTAGTAACCTTCTTTTGGTTCAAATACTCTTTATTCGGTAAAGTACTGCTTGTTCAGTTAAAATACTGAGCCCTTTGGGTCACAACCTTCGCCTGGTTTCACACCCGTCCTTTTGGGTCACAACTTTTGCTTGGTTCCATACTCGTCCTTTGGGTCAAAACCTTCGCTTGGTTCCACACCCGTCCTTTGGCTCACAACCTTTGCTTGGTTCCACATCTGTTCTTCTGGTTGATCACCATCCATCGGTTAAAACCAACTCATTTCTCTTTTCAGTTAACCACTGTTTATCAGTTAACACACCGAGTCCCCCAGAGAGTCAAACACCTTCTCGTGGTTCAATACTCTCATTTTCCTGGTTGATCACAGTCTGTCTGTTAAAGCCAACTTCTTTCTTTCCCCATAGAGTAAATCTCTTTTCTCCCTTTTCTGGTTAATCACAGTCCGTCTATTAACACCCACATTTCTCCCCTCATAGTCGTAATCTTCTCTTTCTTTGATTAACCACTGTCTATCAGCTAATATACTGCATCCCCTGTGGAGCTTATCCTATCTTGATTCGATTCCCTGCCTCCTTTATTCTCTTGGTTTCGACACCGTCCTTTTGCCTTTATTTCCTGGTTTTGACACCATTTCCTCTTGTTTTACCCAGTGGGGTCGTTCCCTTTCTTTATTTTCAGGTTTTAACGCCATTCTTTTGTCTTCCCCAATGGAGTCTTTCCTTCTGTTTTCGTTTTTGGTTTTGACACCATTTTCCTTTTCTCCGTCCTAGTTCCCCAAACTACGGAGCTCTGACTTCCTCATTGTGCTGTGAGGATGCGTAGGCACGAGATCATGAGATCTTGGTGAGCTACCTTCTAGCTTTTTCTGTTCTTCTTCCTCGTCTCTCCTTCCTTTCCTTGGTTCCATGAACTACAAAGCTCTGAATTCCTCATTGCACTATGAGGATACGTTTGTACGAAGGCCCAAATCCTCAGTGAGCACTTTCTTTGTTTTTTCCTTTTCTCTTTTCTCTCTTAGTTATAAGTTTTTAGATAGATAACCCATCCAAGCCTAGAAGTAAGCAAAAAGGATCTCGTCGAATACGACAGATGCGTGAGGTGTTAATCTCTTCCTCTCACATAACTGACCCCCTTACCCATTTCTCTTCCCTTTGAGTTTTATCGTTATTTTTCCCGTCCTTTGGGACTAAATAAAGTTCAGTGGCGACTCTGTTGTATCTTTGAGTGTGCGATTCACACAAGTATAATCTCACTAGCTTCACATCCATTATGGGCAAAATCACTTAGCCTAACGTTGGGGGCTCTCTATAATTACCCTCTTCTAGAGGAGGGTCAGGTATTCAATTCACTTCTTAACCTCTATACTTGCCTTCTTTCACTTTGAACTAACTTCGACATCGGAGTGCCTTACAGGTACACCCCTCATTTTCCTCACCTGACATTGGAGACTACGCCATGTTGTTATCCATCGATTTACTTCTGATCATAAGTAAGATCAGTGGCATCGTCTATGGGAAACTTGCTTCCCCATATTTCCTTTCCCTGAAACTAAAAGATCAAAGCACAAGAATTCTAAAAACCAATCATGGCCGATCAGCATGACAACAGCGTTCGCAAAACCGCCTTCACTCCCGTCCACGACGTCAGAAACGACAACAACATGCCAATTCTGGAAGACATCACTTTGGCGAAGAGAGACAGATAAATCGCTTCTCCCTTCTTCGACGAGGTAGCTGATGATGATGTCCAGTATGTTGAGACCCAGAATATTCAAAAGGCTTCGGAGAAGACACCAGAGAAATTCCAGCCAATGCCAGTGTCGACCAACGCTGGCCCGACCATGACAACCCCGATCACGACCCTCAACCGGACCAATATGTTGATCTATCAACAGAATGAGAGGATCAAAGCATTGTAGAAAGACCGCCATCCATGCTCTTCCCCGCAGAGACACCAACGTTGCGAGTATCGCAACCCGTCGCCATAATAATTGGGTCGTCGACCACAACTGGAGAGGCCACATCCCCTGAAGCGCAACCACATTCTTCCCTGCAAGGACCGCCTCTCCCCGGTTTCCAAGAAGAAAAAGTTCGGATGACAACTAGACAACCGTCGGTCACCCCAACAAAAATGTAAAGGCTGATCAAAGAACTCGCGACCGTGCCACGAGGGTAGTCCCCGGCGGGAGAGGTACAACTACTCTCCGCCATGCTCACCACTCAAGAGAGACGAAGTCGACCCCCCGGTCTGCTCTCTCGAGGGATCATCGATGCTTCACTTCCCGTCGGGTTGAAAAAATCCCTAAACCTGGGGACATATGACAGAACGACAGATCCCGATGAGTACCTCGAGAACATCGATGCACTACTCAATTACCGCGGCGTCAAAGGCGTCATCAAGTGCAGGCTATTCCCGACGACCTTGAGGAAAGGTACCATGACATGGTACAAAAGTCTTGCTAAAGATTTCATCACTTCCTAGAAGGACCTAGAAAGATCCCATATGTTTTTAAAATGTAACAATCAGGTCCTTCCAGTAAAAGTAAAATAATAAAATAAAATAAAAATTCATGTGGAATTAAAAAATAAAATAAAACGACACATCATCAATGTTAAATGTCACATGTGCTCCGTTTGTGTCACATAAGCTTTTTTAGAACATATATTTTTAAATAGGTTAATGGTGAAAATGTTACTTAACATAAAAAATCAAAGTGTTACAAAAAAAATTTAAAGGACTAACGTAATATTTTAAAATAACTTAAAGGACCTACACATTATTTTTGCCGAAAATATATTACTAAGGCTATTTTTTTTACAATGATTCTCCTTCCTAATCATTAGCTGTCTTTGTAATTATTCTCTTCTAAATATAAGTTTTATTTTCCCTGAGGAAATTAAATATAGGCTTTAATGAAATTATATATATAGTTCCCCGAACTACGAAGCTCTGACTTCCTCATTGCACTATAACATTACGTAGGCACGAGATCGCGAGATCTTGGTGAGCTACCTTCTAGCTTCTTTTGTTCTTCTTCCTCGTCTCTCCTTCCTTTCCTTGGTTCCATGAACTATGAAGCTCTGAATTCCTCATTGCACTATGAGGATACGTAGGCACGAGGGTCCCAATCCTCAGCGAGCACTTTCTTTCTTTTTCATTTTCTCTTTTCTCTTTTCTCTCTTAGCTAGAAGCTTTTAGATAGATAACTTATCCAATCTTAGAAGTAAGCAAAACGGTTCTCGTCGAGTACGACAGATGCATGAGGTGCTAATCTCTTCCTCTTACATAACCGACCCCTTACCCATTTCTATCTCCTTTGAGTTTTATCGATATTTTTCCTGTCCTTTGGGACTAAATAAAGTTCGGTGGCGACTCTGTTGTATCTTTGAGTGTGCGATTCACTCAGGTATAGTCTCGCTAGCTTCACATCCATTATGGGAAGAATCACTTATCCTAACATTGGGGGATCTCTATAATTATCTTCCTCTAGAGGAGGGTCAGGTATTCAATTCACTTCTTAACCTCTGTACTTGCCTTCTTTCACTCTGAACTAACTTTGGCATCAGAGTGCCTTGCAGGTGCACCCCCCATTTTTTCTCACCTGACATTGGAGTCTACGACATGGTATTATCCACCGATTTACTTCTGATCACAGGTAAGATTAGTGACACCGTATGTAGGAAACTTGCTCCCCGTCTTTCCTTTCCCTGAAACTAAAAGATCAAAGCACAAGAATTCAAAAAACCAATCATGGTCAATCAACACGACAATAGCGGTTGCAAAACCGCCTTCACTCCCTTCCACAACATTGGAAACGACAACAACATGCCAATTCTAGAAGACATCTGTAATACCCCAAATTTTACCCTTTCTTTTTTATTTTTATTTTAAATTCTGATTAACTTAATAAATTAACCTTTTTTTAGATCTTATTTTTTTAACTAATAATAATTTAATTAACCTTTTTTATAACTTTACTAATGTTTGTTTATTAACTTTTTTTCTATTTATTTTATTTATTTAAATCATTTTAAGCTTTTCTTACTAACTTTTACGATTTAGGTTAAAATTTAATTTTTTTTTCTTCTTTGCTTCAAGAGTAAATTTTTTATAACCTTTTTTATTTAATTTCTAACACAATTTTTTAATCAAATTCTATTACCTTTTTAAAATTAAATCTTTTTCTAACTTTTTTTAAAAGATAAATCCTTTTTCTAACTCTTTTTTAAAGTTAAATCTTTTTCTAACTTTTTTAAAATTAAATCTTTTTTTCTAAATTTTTTTTAAAAAATCAAATCTTTTTTCTAACTTTTTTAAAGTTAAATCTTTTTTCTAACTCCTTTTTAAAGTTAAAATTTTTTTTCTAACTTTTTTAAAGTTAAATCTTTTTGTCTAACTCTTTTTAAAAATTAAATCTTTTTTTCTCTAACTTCTTTTTAAAAATTAAATTTTTTTTTCTCTAACTTCTTTTTAAAATTAATTTTTTTTCTAACTTTTTTTTAAAATTAAATCTAAATCTTTTTTTTGACACCTTTATTTTTCAAATTAAAATTCTAAATTCCTTTTGAAATTAAATTCTAACGCCCTTTTCTTTTTCTTTTTTTTTTAATTCTAAATTCCTTTTAAAATGAAATTCCAACAGTTTTTAAAATAATTCTAACACTTTTTTTAAATCAACATTCAAATGTTTTTTATTTTAAAATTCTAACTCATTTTTTTAAACTTAAAACTCTAATTTTTATTTAACTTGAAACTCTAACTTTCTTTGCTAACATTTTTAAATTTAAATCTCAACACTTTTTTTTTTTATCAAATCCAATCACAATAAATCACAGATGGAGCAAAATCAAATCAATCAGATCATATCATCATCATAAGAAAATCAGATCTAAATATCAACATCACCATCCTTGAATCAAATCTGAAATCATCATAAAAATTCATTCAAATCAAATCAGAGATTGAAAAAGATTAAGATATTCAAATCAAATCTGAGATTGAAAAAGATTTAAAAAAATCAAGTATAAAAGGACCCTCAGGGGCAACAAAACGGGGGATCGACAAGCATCAAAAACTCTTACAGTCTTCATCAAAAGTAACTAACTCTTCTTTTTTTAATTTCTAATCTTTTTATATCTTTTTTCAAAATTTCTACCATTTTTTCTTAATTAAAATTCTAACATTCTAACTCTTTTTAAATTAAAACTCTAACTGTTCTTAGTTAATATTTCTTTTTTTTTTTTAATATAAAAATTCATAACTTTTATGTTAAAATTTCAAGAAACTTTTTTTTAAAATTCAAAGTTCTAACTCACTTTTTAACTTTTAATGCTAACTCTTTTTTTATTAAAATTCTAACCTTTTCTCTTTTATTTTCAAGCTTTTATTTTTATTTTCAAAACTTTTTAAAAAAAAACAAATTTCGAAGTTCTAATTTTTTTGCTAACTTTTAATTCTAACTTTTAATCTATTTTCTTTTTCTTAATCACGTTAAAAACTCTAACTTTTCTAAATTTCACCCAAAAAAAAACCTAATTCCATTCTAACTCTTTTCTAATTACCTAAATTCTCATCGTCTCAAAACGTTCATCACTTAACTTTTAATTATCGTCAACTCCAATTTTCATCCTTCATTCCTAACAGTATTCTTGATTATCCATGAACCTGTTCACTAATATTTATTTATTTATTTTTGTATTTATTTTTATATTTGTACATAATCTGACATCATCGTTGCTATTTCATATTCCATTATCACTTGTATATTATCACTATCTTCATTGCGTATCAATTTTCATTGTTTATTAATTTTTCGCTAACATCCTCCTTTTTAAGATCCAAATTTCTAATTTTTTTCTTGTTTCGTTAAAATTATAATTTTCTACTTAAATTCCTAACATTCCCGTCTAATTTTTTGTCTAACCCCGTATAATAACAGTCTCTGTTTATTTTGGTTTTTTGCAGCTGACTAAGTTCAATTGATTTTATTTTCAGTTTAAATATTCAATTATCATATTTGTAACTGCTTATGGGATGTAATTTTGCGAGACAATTGTCGCATTTATCTTTCCGCACTTTATTTTCTGCCGTTGTATGTATATTTAATTTCATCGCATCTTTATAGTTAATTTCACATCCGAAGATTAGGTCTAGCCGTTTGACCGCCGTGTCAATAGTCCTCAACTTCAAACCCTTACAACTCTTACAAACCCTAATTTTCACAAATGCCTCGCCGCAGGCAAAATTACCATTTTACCCCTAGCATTAGGTCAAAGAGCCGCCGCGCTCATTTTAGGGTTTTCCGCCGTGGAATCCCTAATTTAACCCTAATTACAACTTAACAATTCAACGTAGAGATTTGGAGTTTCTACACTCCACGTAAGCGTGTCCTTAAGATGCGTTTATTCCCCTTGAGACTTTGACCACAGTCAAGAAGTCTCTAACCTCCCTTTTGAGGGGAACTACGATTACTCTGATTCCACTCCCGTAAGGATACGTAGGCACAAGATGCGATGTCTTGCCGAGTAAACTTAGAATTAACCCCTTAGGTCTCTTTTCTCACTTTTAATCTTTTGTACATATACTTTAAGCAAATAAATAAAGCAAATAGTAAACATTTGAACAAAAGGTTCCCGTAGAGTACTACGGAAGTTTAGGGTGTTAATACCTTCCCTAATCTTAACCAACCCCCGAACCCTAGATCTTTCCCCGCATTGTGTTTACGATGCAAAATAGGTTTTCCCTCTTTTGACCTTTTCCTTCGGATAAATCAAAGAGCGGTTGTGAATTGAATTGCGATTCAAACTCATTAATAGTTTGTGATCCTATTTCCACCGCAACAGAAAATGGCGACTTCACTGGGGATTATTTAAACTTTTGAGGGTTATCCCTAATTTGTTCATATTTATTACTATTTGTCTTACTATTCATTTGCATGTATATATTGTATTTTGATTTTGGGACTGTTCCTTGTGTTGTGAGATAAGTCCTACGCCCGGACTAGTGACATTATTATAGGATGGGGATATATTCGATGAGGCTTATAGGGAGTGAATCCCGACCAAGCTGATTCGAGAATCACCGCTCAGTTGAGACCTTTCGAAAATGGTTCGGTTGAACGAGTAGTCGTGAAAACTTTTTCCATGGTCGATTAGAGTCTGTGATATTGGGAACCGTAGTACCTTTACACCACCTTGGCCTTATTTAGGACGTAGTGCGGGAACTATGTGGGAGTAGTCCTACAATGGTTGCTACGCGATACTACACCCAAAAGAGGTTCTCTTGAGAATATTATTAACCCCCGAGTCAGTCGGAAGGTTGATAATATCCGAAAGATGGACTGATGACTTTGGGCACTTTTTAGAACCTTGTTCTGCAGGTACAACTAACCTATAGTACACTCCTTTTTGGGATGGGTAGACCTTAACTCTGCTCACGTACCTTTAACCTAGGACTTTGTGTGTTTTCATGCATTGCATCCATAAAGCATCATATTGCATTAAGACTTCATGGAATTCAAACTCTATTTATGAACATTGCAGGATACCATGGATCACTCTAGGAAGCATACTTTGAAATTTACTTTTAAGGGTTTTAATTTGGAAGTCCTAGAGAAGCTAAGAGATTTGGTTCAAGATCAAGAAAAGTTCCAAAACAGATATGGAAGGCTATTATCTTTGTTGAAGGTTCAAGTAAACGAAGGACTTCTTGCGACTTTGCTACAGTTTTATGATCCAGATTATCACTGCTTCACCTTTCCAGATTATCAGCTTTTACCTACCTTAGAAGAGTACTCTCAGTTGGTGGGATTACCTATCTTGGATAAGTCTCCATTCCCTTTCTTGGAGGAAGACCCTAAGGAACGAGATATTGCTAAAGCCATTTGTCTAAAGAGATCTGATGTCAAAAACAATATGATCACCAAAGGGGGGACCTCCGGTTTTCCCAAGGACTTCCTAATTAAGAAAGCCCAATTTTACGCCGATCATAAAGACATGTTTGCCTTCGAGACAATATTTGCTTTGCTTATTTATGGGTTGCTGCTTTTTCCTAGTTTTGAGGGGTTTGTGGACCTTAATGCAATCAAGACCTTCATGAGGAGAAATCCAGTTCCAACACTATTGGGTAATACTTATCATTCAGTACATCTTCGAAATTTTCATGGTGGAGGAATGATTACATGTTGTGTGCCATTACTATACAAGTGGTTTATTTCTCACTTACCCAAGTCTGGTCCGTTCTGGAAACCTAATCAAGAACGTTGGTCGCAAAAGGTTATGGCTTTAACCCACTCTGATATTGATTGGTATATTCGCATGTACGATGGGATATCGATCATTGATAGTTGTGGAAACTTCAACAATGTGCCTTTGCTCAGTTTCAATGGAGGAATTAGCTACAATCCAGCCTTAGCTCGCCGACAGTTGGGATACCCCTTGAAGGAACCGCCTAAAGGTATTCATGTGGAGAAAATCTTTTTCAAAGACGACAAAAAGCTTCAAGATCAGATTCTATCTTCTTGGAATCATCTGCATAGGAAAGACAAAGAAAGTTTGGGCAGACCTAATTGTGTGTCCATGGAACCATACCTTCAATGGGTCCGAGGAAGAGCTATTGAGTTGAAGATGCCCTACTCTCGCCAAGATCCTTTACCTCAAGGAGAAGAACCTGTCCAGTATTTCATGACTGAAGCTGAGACTTTGAAGATCACTTTGAAGAGATCACAACGCGAAACAGTATCATGGAAGAACAAATACCATGTGATGGTCAGCGAGTACGAAGAACTTCAAAAGCAGATTCAGTCGAAGAATGATGAGATACAATCCTACAAGAAGAGAAGGCTCTACGAATATTTATTTTCCTCCGGATCTCCGTTTGCTCACTGAAGTTGTGGGAGATGCTTTCTCTAGGACTTTCTAGGCCTTTATTTAGCTGTTTTGGTTGCAAGAATATTATTTGTAATTTGTCTTCAATGAATTAAAAGTTTCTTTGGTATTCCGCAATATTCGTAAATATTTGAATTCCATGAAATCTTCATTTGCATTCACATTTTAGCATCATACTTTTGCATTGCATGTGTCTCCCGATTTCTCATACTCGGTTCTCTCACCTCCCAGTTTTGTCACCCTAAGTTCTCTGCATCAATACGAAACTTCAAAAGGATGGAAGATCAAAACCAAGAGATCAATCGTGTCAGCCATGAACTCGAAGATCTTCGAGGAAGTGTAGGGCAGATTTTGGAGATGCTACGAGCTCTTAGTGTGAAGGTGGATGCTCAGTCTACTGTTGTTTCTGAGACTACTAATACCGTTATAGAATCTCAACCAGCTGTTACTGTCGAGAATGTACCTCCTCACGGTCTTCAATCCGGTTTGGTGCCTCCTAGTGCTCAACCAGTTCGACGAGCTACCCCTCCAAGGTGCAAAACTCCTAACTCCGACCATGGTAAAGGACCTACACGTTCGAGGAACCGCAAAATGGCTACTCCTCAACCTTGGCAACATCAGCAGAGTTATGTTCAAGGTTATCCGTTTCCATATGTCCAACAACCCTATGTAGCTACTGTTGCACCTCCTTTCGATCAGCAGTTTCCTACATACCAGCCTGTGCAGTCAGCTCTGGTATATCAAGCACCGGCTTATCAACAACCTTCCGGTTATCCGCCCATGCAAGTTCCGGTCAACAGTCAACGAGTGCCCAACGCTCCTGTTCATCAACAATCACAGGATCAGGTTCCTTATCCCCGTAAGAGGCAGTATAAGCCTTGTCCTCCAATTCCGATGACTTTCACTGAGTTATACCCCCATTTGGTACAACAAGGTCTGATTACCACCCGTGCTTTGGGTCCTCCGCCTAATCCGTTACCTGCAGGTTACAACGCTGCCGCTCATTGTTTATTTCATGAGGGTGCGCCCGACCATGATCTAGAGAATTGCTACGCTCTTAAGAATTTTGTCAGAAATTTGCTAGAAACGAGGAAGTTGTCTTTTGGCGATGCTCAGCCGAAGGTCGAGGCTCCTCTCGGGGTTCCCCGCTTGTCAAGCTTATATTCTGCAAAATATGTTGACCCCTCAGCAAATCAGTCGAATCCAGTAATTATTCAAAGGCCTAGCTCGCTTCATTTCAGTAACCCTCAAGATGATATGACCGGGATCAACAAAGAATCTGGGAAAGTTATTTTGAAGCTACGACTGAAAACTGTTGAAGATGTGACCAGCATAACTGGGGCAAGCCATGACGACTTACAGTGATCGTAAACCAGACGTCCTTTCCATTGAGGCTCCGCCAAAGGAAACTGTTACTCTTGAATGCAAGATTTCATAAACATTTAGAAGGATCTTTCCGACAGTTCATTTGTTTATTTATATGTATTTCTCTTTGATTAAGCATATTTAGCATGTACGAACTTGTTTATCTTTGATTAATTAATGCAACGCATATGTTTGTCTTGAATAAATCCATTCGTTTCACTCATTCAAAAAACGTTTTCATAAATTATAATACCAACTTTACCCGATCTCTTGTGCTGATGGAGAATTGGGGGGAGGATGACGAACCTAAAACGTCAGATTTCTTGTCGTATGCTTTCGATTGAAACCCGCTGATGATGTAAGGCATTGTTTCAAATCCCAAACACTGGAGATATAAGGATGTTAATCCCTAGTCAACCTCTTTGAGCCTTGAAGTAGGAGTTTTATTTCTTTTTTAAGAACCTTCATCCTAACCTGGGGCAGGGTAGGTTTCAGTTAAACCGATCGAGCGCTTAGATCCTCAAAAAGGAAGAGCAAACCTTTGAGAATTTATCCTTAGCATCTTAAGAAGTCCAATACAATGACTATCCCTTGGTTACCTAAGGAGTGGGGAAGTCACGAGCCTTTCAAAAGATTTACACGACTTGTGCATAAAAGAATATTCAAAAAAATAAGAGCCCGCTAAGTCAAAACCTATGAAGGAGACTTAGGCAAAACTGGGGCATCCCGCTGGACTCCAAAGTCAGATCAAAAGACGTCGTCCAGGCAAAAGTTAGGGAATAAGAACAACAAACCAGTAGTTTTTTTAGAATCCCTATAAAGAACAAAGTCGTGTGACCAATTGCCATTAGAAATAGGTGAGTGACTGCCATGTCCAAAGCCTTGATAAGTTCTCGACCATAGCAAATCCGCTTGAGATATGGGCGTTCGTATCCGATTAACTGAATTAGGATTGGAGAACATCACGAAGAAGGGGTGGGTACAAATAACACTTTGAGCCTTTATCCTTTGTTTCTTAAACCGTGAACCAAGTCACGATACAACCTTTAAAAGACCTAATTGAAGTAGGACTTCGGTTGAAAGCATACTCGACAAGATCACGTTTCCTGACTCCTACGAGCTATGCTCAAAAAAATTCATGTTGGCATTATAATTAAAACTTATATCCCGACTAGTGATTTCGGTCACAAGTTATTGCGATATCTTTTTCAAAACAAAAATTCAAGACAAATATATGTGTGCATTGACAAGCTCAGGATAGGCGTTTCAGGCATGACGACTTTGCTTGATATCTTAGAAATTTACATATGGACATAACCCGTGGAACTTGAAGATCCTGCTAAACAGGGGCAGACAGTTTCCCAGTTCGCTTACCAACGCGAGGCTGACGTTCTTAAGAGCTATTTCTCAAAGATTTCATCGTGACACGCTTAATTTGTGCCAGTTACGTCGAGACCTGACAAATCTCTCAAAGAGTTTGAAAACAGTGGGGCAACCAGACTCCGTGTTCTCTATAAAATCCTCTTGAGATGACCATACCTCACAACGCAAGTATCCTGGGGCACCGTGTTTTTAAAGAAACAAATGGCGACTACTATAAGGTCCTTCAAGATCAAAACCATGTGGTTTCACAACTTTTCTTCATGCACCCGATGGATTTTACTCACGGCGGCCTTCATTCCCCAGTAAATCTCAGTGTTGCCACAGGCTCCTAAACTATTGCCTCATCACAGTCCCCAGCGAGACTATAAGCTGACAACTTTTTCTTGGGTAACTAGAAAGTGTCCCTCAGGTTTTCTTCTCCCCATGCGAAGACGTGATACTGTGCACCCAAGCAGATTACCTTCTCCCCAGAGAATTCAGAACTTTAAAACCAGATTTGGTTCTACCATTGATCGTTCTTACCCATGATTGACGTATTGGTTGCAGAGAACGCAGGGTATCTCCGTCGAGATGTTTATTTCATCTCTCGTCCCGTCTCTAGTCTGTTTCGTCAGCATACGCAGGGGCATAAGCATCACATGCCTATTTCATACACATACTCATTACATACTTATTTCATAACATCCTGCATATTTAAATACATAGACATTAACATACATTCATATTAACATTCACATTAACATATGCGTTAGCATTCACAAGTTCATTGTGTTTCACCATCATTGGTTGTTACCGCCGAGTAACTGGGTTTGTCCATTCTCTTCAAATAGATAGTCAGCCCTAAGCATAAAATACATATGTGTTTCCAGTTTCCCCACAGAGCTCGTTCCTCGTGGATGGCGGTTACTTCAACTATCTTTCCTCGTCAGGATAAGATATTTACCCTTCGAGATCATTCCCTCGATGGAGTCTTGATTGCCATTTTTCTTTCTAGCTCGATCCTAGATTGAATCTCAGTCTTGTCGGTCGCCGAGCCCAACCGGACGTGCATTTATTTTGCACTGTCTAAAATTTTCACCATACCTTGGCAGATATGCGACTGTTCTCGCCCGAGAAGCTTATCACTGTACCCGGATGTGCATTTATTTTGCACTATATTTCAAGAAAATCAATCACAATCCTTTACAGATACACGCCAGTTCACGCCTGGAAAATATATCAGTACATCTTACAGCATCGGTATGCAACTGTTCTCGCCTGAGAAGCCTATCGATATAACAATCCTACATCTTACAGCATCGGTATGCGACTGTTCTCACCTGAGAAGCCTATCATCGATCAGCAACAGCTCTCACAAGAGAAGCTTATCACAATCGATCAGCAACAGTTCTCACAAGAGAAGCTTATCACAATCGATCAGCAACAGTTCTCCTAAGAGAAGCTTATCACAAGATCAGCAACTGTTCTCACCAGAGAAGCTTATCACAACCTTACACAACAGGATATGCAACAGTTCTCCGCCGAGAAGCTTATCATCATCTGTTATCACCTCTACAAGAAGTTCTTACATGAGAAGCTTATTATTGCCACTCTTGCAAATAAGCGACATTTCTCGCCTGAGGAGCTGATCCTATCTTCGTTATGACTTGCAGCAAATGGCCATCTCCATCGAGCAGTTGGGCTTCCATTTTCCTTGTCGTCTTGAAGTATGGGGAGGTTTGAACCGAATCATATTCAGGAGAGCACAGATCTTGAAGTATGAAGAAGTTCATTTACCCTTTAGTAAAAGAGGGAGCGGAATCATATTCAGGAGAGCACAGATCTTGAAGTACGAAGAAGTTCAATTTACCCTTTAGTAAAAGAAGGAGCAGAATCATATTCAGGAGAGCATGAATCTTGAAGTATGAGGAAGTTCAGTTTACCCTTTAGCAAAAGAAGAAGCAGAATCATACCCGACGCGCTGTCCTCGGAAGTATGAAGAAGTTTATTTTATCCTTTAGTAAAAGAAGAATCAGAATCGTATTCCAGGCGCCGACCTTAAATACGAGAAGATTTGTATATCAGATAAGCAACAGCCTCTTTATTTGAGTGCTTATCCGTTTTGGCATGTAAGTCCCTTCCAACGATAAGTGACAGTTCTCCCTCGAGAAGCTTATCAGGGCATTTCCCATCAAAGCCCATTTATTTTGGCATACAGCCGGTTTTTACCCTGTATATATGATATGGATTTCTGAAAAGTCCATTCGATCCCAGCACGAAGGATAGTTTATAGAAGCTTGGATGTTATTCTTTGCTCAATGCTCCAGCATTCTATAATTGATCTTGCAATCGTGTAGATCCAGTCTTATTGTTAGACATTCCCAAGTGGAGGCCATCTCATAGGCGCCATCTCCATTTAGGATCATGTTCTAACCACTCAAAGTCCATTTATTTTGGCATACGGCCGGTTTTTTACCCTGTATATTTGCTACGGAGTTCCGAAAGGCCCGTTTGATCCTGTCACGAGAGATAGTTTACAGAAGCTTGGATGTTATTCTTTGCTCAATGCTCCAGCATTCTGTAATCGATCTTGCAGTCGTACATGATCCAGTTTTACTTTTAGATTCCCCAGTGGAGGCCGTCTCATAGGTACCATCTCCATTTGAGAATCTCGTTCCTTTTCTAAAAAAGACAATTGGTCGTGTTCGCACCAGTTGACCATCATTTTTTGGAATTCCCCAGTGTTGTGCTGTCGTCCCAGCGCGTCGTTTTCCCCAGTGTGTTCTTCTCGTAGCATCTGTCCCTGCGTCGTCGTATTCGTCAGCATTTTCGCATTCATCATTCCAACATATGCATCATACCATATTCATGGCATTGTCTGCATTAGTCTGTCCTCGTTTTGTCTATAGCATTGCATATCGCCGCATATAAGGGCAAAATTTTCGGTTATCTATATTTAAATCCCTCCACCATGATTCCTCGAGTCTCCGTCACTCAAATCATCCGGTGTAGATATTTAAATAGGGGCAACTGTAATACCCCAAATTTTACCCTTTCTTTTTTATTTTTATTTTAAATTCTGATTAACTTAATAAATTAACCTTTTTTTAGATCTTATTTTTTTAACTAATAATAATTTAATTAACCTTTTTTATAACTTTACTAATGTTTGTTTATTAACTTTTTTTCTATTTATTTTATTTATTTAAATCATTTTAAGCTTTTCTTACTAACTTTTACGATTTAGGTTAAAATTTAATTTTTTTTTCTTCTTTGCTTCAAGAGTAAATTTTTTATAACCTTTTTTAATTAATTTCTAACACAATTTTTTAATCAAATTCTATTACCTTTTTAAAATTAAATCTTTTTCTAACTTTTTTTAAAAGATAAATCCTTTTTCTAACTCTTTTTTAAAGTTAAATCTTTTTCTAACTTTTTTAAAATTAAATCTTTTTTTCTAAATTTTTTTTAAAAAATCAAATCTTTTTTCTAACTTTTTTAAAGTTAAATCTTTTTTCTAACTCCTTTTTAAAGTTAAAATTTTTTCTCTAACTTTTTTAAAGTTAAATCTTTTTGTCTAACTCTTTTTAAAAATTAAATCTTTTTTTCTCTAACTTCTTTTTAAAAATTAAATCTTTTTTCTCTAACTTCTTTTTAAAATTAATTTTTTTCTAACTTTTTTTTAAAATTAAATCTAAATCTTTTTTTTGACACCTTTATTTTTCAAATTAAAATTCTAAATTCTTTTTAAAATTAAATTCTAACGCCCTTTTCTTTTTCTTTTTTTTAATTATAAATTCCTTTTAAAATGAAATTCCAACAATTTTTAAAATAATTCTAACACTTTTTTTAAATCAACATTCAAATGTTTTTTATTTTAAAATTCTAACTCATTTTTTTAAACTTAAAACTCTAATTTTTATTTAACTTGAAACTCTAACTTTCTTTGCTAACATTTTTAAATTTAAATCTCAACACTTTTTTTTTTATCAAATCCAATCACAATAAATCACAGATGGAGCAAAATCAAATCAATCAGATCATATCATCATCATAAGAAAATCAGATCTAAATATCAACATCACCATCCTTGAATCAAATCTGAAATCATCATAAAAATTCATTCAAATCAAATCAGAGATTGAAAAAGATTAAGATATTCAAATCAAATCTGAGATTGAAAAAGATTTAAAAAAATCAAGTATAAAAGGACCCTCAGGAGCAACAAAACGGGGGATCGACAAGCATAAAAAACTCTTACAGTCTTCATCAAAAGTAACTAACTCTTCTTTTTTTAATTTCTAATCTTTTTATATCTTTTTTCAAAATTTCTACCATTTTTTCTTAATTAAAATTCTAACATTCTAACTCTTTTTAAATTAAAACTCTAACTGTTCTTAGTTAATATTTCTTTTTTTTTTAATATAAAAATTCATAACTTTTATGTTAAAATTTCAAGAAACTTTTTTTTAAAATTCAAAGTTCTAACTCACTTTTTAACTTTTAATGCTAACTCTTTTTTTATTAAAATTCTAACCTTTTCTCTTTTATTTTCAAGCTTTTATTTTTATTTTCAAAACTTTTTTAAAAAAAACAAATTTCGAAGTTCTAATTTTTTTGCTAACTTTTAATTCTAACTTTTAATCTATTTTCTTTTTCTTAATCACGTTAAACTCTAACTTTTCTAAATTTCACCCAAAAAAAACCTAATTCCATTCTAACTCTTTTCTAATTACCTAAATTCTCATCGTCTCAAAACGTTCATCACTTAACTTTTAATTATCGTCAACTCCAATTTTCATCCTTCATTCCTAACAGTATTCTTGATTATCCATGAACCTGTTCACTAATATTTATTTATTTATTTTTGTATTTATTTTTATATTTGTACATAATCTGACATCATCGTTGCTATTTCATATTCCATTATCACTTGTATATTATCACTATCTTCATTGCGTATCAATTTTCATTGTTTATTAATTTTTCGCTAACATCCTCCTTTTTAAGATCCAAATTTTTAAATATTTTTCTTGTTTCGTTAAAATTATAATTTTCTACTTAAATTCCTAACATTCCCGTCTAATTTTTTGTCTAACCCCGTATAATAACAGTCTCTGTTTGTTTTGGTTTTTTGCAGCTGACTAAGTTCAATTGATTTTATTTTCAGTTTAAATATTCAATTATCATATTTGTAACTGCTTATGGGATGTAATTTTGCGAGACAATTGTCGCATTTATCTTTTCGCACTTTATTTTCTGCCGTTGTATGTATATTTAATTTCATCGCATCTTTATAGTTAATTTCACATCCGAAGATTAGGTCTAGCCGTTTGACCGCCGTGTCAATAGTCCTCAACTTCAAACCCTTACAACTCTTACAAACCCTAATTTTCACAAATGCCTCGCCGCAGGCAAAATTACCATTTTACCCCTAGCATTAGGTCAAAGAGCCGCCGCGCTCATTTTAGGGTTTTCCGCCGTGGAATCCCTAATTTAACCCTAATTACAACTTAACAATTCAACGTAGAGATTTGGAGTTTCTACACTCCACGTAAGCGTGTCCTTAAGATGCGTTTATTCCCCTTGAGACTTTGACCACAGTCAAGAAGTCTCTAACCTCCCTTTTGAGGGGAACTACGATTACTCTGATTCCACTCCCGTAAGGATACGTAGGCACAAGATGCGATGTCTTGCCGAGTAAACTTAGAATTAACCCCTTAGGTCTCTTTTCTCACTTTTAATCTTTTGTACATATACTTTAAGCAAATAAATAAAGCAAATAGTAAACATTTGAACAAAAGGTTCCCGTAGAGTACTACGGAAGTTTAGGGTGTTAATACCTTCCCTAATCTTAACCAACCCCCGAACCCTAGATCTTTCCCCGCATTGTGTTTACGATGCAAAATAGGTTTTCCCTCTTTTGACCTTTTCCTTCGGATAAATTAAAGAGCGGTTGTGAATTGAATTGCGATTCAAACTCATTAATAGTTTTTGATCCTATTTCCACCGCAACAACATCACCCTGGCGAAGAGAGACAGACAAACCACTTCTCCCTTCTTCGACGAGGCGACCGATGACGATGTGCAGTATGTTGAGACCCAGAATATTCAAAAGGCTCCGGAGAAGACACCAGAGAAATTCCAGGCAATCCCAGTGTCGATCAACGCTGACCCGACCATGACGGCCCTGGTCGCGACCCTCAACCAGACCAATATGTTGATCTATCACCAAAACGAGAGGATCAGAGCATTGTAGATAGACTGTCATCCATGCTCTCTGTAACAGCCCAATTTTTAACTATTTGTATTAATTAATTGATTTGGGTGATTATTATTTTAATTGTGAAATTTATGAATTAATATGTTATTTTACGAATTTTGAGAGTTTTCGGGGAAAATAGATTGGAGGGTATTTTAGACATTAAGTATTTAATGATAAGTTGAGATATTTTGTGAGAAATGGATTAGTAGATGTTTGGAGAGAAATAGAATAGAAAGAGATATAAGTGGAAGAGAGAAAATAAAATGATAAATAAATAGAGAGAAAGGAAAAAGAAGAGAAAGAAAGAAGGAAGAAGAGAGAAGAGGAGAAAATAGAGGAAAAGCTTGGATAGCTCAAAATCATCAAGAACAATCTATAGAGTTCGACTAATCGGGTAATGGGTGTGAAATGTTATTATCTTACCAATGTATATGATTATGTATGTGTGTGTTTGGATGTTTTCCATCTTTTTTCCATTTTAGGGAAAAAATGGGTTTAATCGATAGAATCGATGTTTGAACGGTTAAAAGTTGGATTAAATGGTGCAGTTTAGTCGAAGATTGTTAGGCAAAGACTATGGAAACTTGTTGGAATTGAATCGGGAGATTTTATGGAGTTTTGGACATTTTGGAAAGTTGAGGGTTTTGAACATCGCAGACGCTCACTGGCACCTTCGCTAAGCGAGCAGGGTAGCGAGTTATTCACTAAGCGAGCCAGAAGCGAGTTGGTAGCGAACGGTCCCAGACTGGGACAAAACCAAAATGACCCTTGTTCGCTGGAGCGAGTGAGGTAGCGAAGGGTTCGCTAGGACCTCGGTAAGCGAGCAGGTAGCGAGCACTTCCAGTAGCTCCCAGACTCCATTCACGAGCTTGTTCGCTGGGCGAACCCGTAACGAGTATTCGCCAAGGACTCGCTAAGCGAGTAAGGTAGCGAACGTGACAACATTCTTATTTCTTGTTGTGTTTCCATCCAATGTTGATTGTTTGGCTCGATTGTGAGTGATCTTTATGAATGCATAGTTGTATGTTGTGGTATGACATATTGTGGGATTGATTGTGAAATGTGGCCTTACGGCAAATATACATTGTTTAAATTGATTAAAAGTGTACGATTATTTTAAATGCATATTAATTGTATGTGAGTGTATGTGGAGAATGCATGAATATGTATTTGTGATTGAATCTAATTGATTCTTGTATGCTACTTGATGAATGTAGTGATGATGTTGAAAGTATGAATACTTTG